>JAAFCE010004209.1:1652743-1663226 GCA_013389805.1 Trigoniulus corallinus | reverse complement strand
TGTCCATTGATCGTAACTTTTTTTTCCAAATTGCAATGTGAAGCAGGTGGCTTGTGACTCGACTAATTGGCTATTTAATATCTAACTGACTTCCGTTTGGGTGGAATGTTTTTAGACGGACCTTACACGTTCAGTCTGGCATCAGTTCAATCCAATTCTGTGATCCATATTGATATAAGATTGAACGTGTAAGGTCAGTCTTAGATTGAGGCACTTTTGTAGAAAATTATTGGGAAAGTCTGGTGGGGCAGGGAAAATATAGTTCAAAGTCTTAGTTGTTGTGCACTTCTCTCCTCCTTTGGAACGTAGACCCTATGATTTTGCCAATAAAATCATTCTCATGAGTTCGACGGAGCTTTCGAGCCCATTTCGGAAGTTCGGCGCTTGACCACTCAGTTAGTAGCCCCAAAACTCGATCCAGGCCAAAGTGAATGGATGGTGAAATGCTGCCAGCGGAATTCAAATTAACTTGTCATCTTAATGCACCAAACAGACATTTTTATTTGAGAGTAGTGTTTTAGATGTGATTCTTTTGTTTAATTTGATTATTTAACGTCAGCCCCTTTACTGTTGAAGGTAATTTACCGATGCCAAGGGATGAACCCCTATGTATGAGGCTTTCTTCTCGCCTTCCAGAAGGAAGCCACCCATCTCAGAGCCATGAGCCAAGGACGCTACTTCTAAATCACTAGGTGGGTCTTGCTTATTTTTTGATACTGTATACCTTTGATACCTTCATTTGAACTGTTTCTGGTCCATCACACTTTACTAGGACTATCCAGGTTGAACGGCTGTATTGCGTTGGACACACCAGTTCTCATCTGATTACTGAAGTTAATCAATGCAACCCCAGTTAGTATTAACATGGGTGGCCGCTTGGGAAAACTGGGTACCATTTAATACCCCAAAAATTGTCGTACAGACGTGCATTAGAACAATGCAGTGGGCGGCACTCTTGTGACCATTGTAGTTGAGAGGCCCTAAAAAGCACCAGCAATCAGCAACTACCCATTACTACCAGAGGTTAATTTTGCGCCAGCTATTTATCTAGTTAAAAAATGCATGTATGCTACCTGATATCCATCTGTTCCAATTTGATGGCTCTAATGACTACAAAAGTCATTAGAGCCCCGTCCACTCCATAGCTCTAAAGCCGGGTCTGCCCAGACACGATGCTGTTACGGCGATTTTTGGGTACTAGAGGTACCCAAGCGATCACCCATGTTAGTACTATTGGTGTTGCGTTGCTTAACTTCAGTTATCAGACGAGAACTGGTCTGTCCACCGCCATAGAGCCGCTCCCCCACTGTTCCAGGGTTCCCATATATTTATTACTGCATTTCTCATCGTTCCTCGCCAGGATATAAGACTCTAACTCTTTACTTAGCTGATTAACTTCTTTGACCATTTGCATGGCTGCTTTCGTTGCCGTCAAGTACTTCTGGTGGATAAATTACATGATGATGTATAGCTACCATCTCAAATATGCGGCCTGCGGACCATATGGGGTCCGCGATGCTCTCTCGTGCGGGCTGAGGAGGATTTTGAGAATTATAGGTACATTAGAAAAAAAATGGAAATGTGTAAGTAGATCTGATACAGAGTATAGGTAAATGTATTGCGCATTAATAGTGCATTAAATCTTAGAGAGAAAGCTACTGTATTTAATGCATTTTAAAAATTCACATAGCACTTTTATAGATAGTTTACACATAGGTCCAGTGGCGTCACTAGGGGGGTGCGGGCCGCACCGGGTGACACCACTCGCACCATGAGAAATTGGGTGACACCAAAGCAGAAGAAGCGGTTTTTTTTCGGGAGAGGGGGGGTGATACTATGGTGTCACCGCACTGGGTGACGCCAACCCTAGTGGCCCCACTGAATAGGTCATAGTGCATGCGGCCCGCAAAACGTTTCAGTGTTGTCAATATGACACTCCAATAAAATGAATTTGAGACCACTGATGTATAGTAAAGTGAGATATAATATTGTAATAAAATATTTTATTCACATACACATGAGTACAAATGACGCAGAGAACACCTCGTTAACTAGCATTTGGACTATCAAACAAAATACAAAATTCATGTGAGACGCACATGTTTACAGGCTTTCAACCCATTAAACGTTCTTACTATGCTACACCCTGCATGAATTGAAATACTGCTATGACATGCCATGTTTGTATGATTTGATTTTTGCAGTTTCATTTCAAAATTTCAAAAATGTTGCTGAAATTCTCGTTTTTTTTTTGACAAAAATCTTCACATTAGGCACTTCTTAAAATGTGTGATGTGCTTGTTCGCTCAGTCACATTTTTTTCCTGATCAGTAGCTAACAAGTATGGCACCCAAAGGAAAAGAAGAGAAAGAAATTGCATGATTTAATGAAATATTATTAAATCCAAAAAAAAAATTAATAATGCAATATAATTTTCTTTTAAATTGTTAAAAAATAATATGGTGTTTTAGCATCAAAAGTAATGGATGAGTATCAAACTTGTCCACTATTTTTGGCGCAAATTTATAGTCAGCAATAAATTTACAAATTATTACATTGATAACAAACATATAATTAACATAACGCGGAGGTTTTCCCTTTCCTCCCCTGAAATATCTTATTAACTATTTTTAAAAGTCGTTGACAAGGACATGTCTTTTCTAAGTTTCTCATTAGTTAGGAACTAGAAATGAAAGTGACTTACAATGATACAATATTTTTAACCCCTTTTTCAGTCACCACAATTATCCCAACATTAAAATAGTTCCCTTCACAAGTATATAATATTATAAATTAATTAGAGATAGCACTAAGAAGAAAAAAAATCCTTATTTTAAAATGTCGCTACAGGTTTTTGTTTTTCTTTTTTTTATTTAAGAAAAAATTCATCTTTCTCTTTTTTCCTACTCAAATGTTTTCGTGACTGACTAATATCTACATCTTGGTGTCCATTTCCAAAATGAGAGAGAATAAAAAACAAGAACAAAAATGTATCACATTATTGATTGACTTAACAACAAAACACGAATCACTAGTTATACAATGTACAACATAATATAGTTAATAATTAATTTAATACATTTGCATTTTATAGGAAGCATATTGTAATAAACCAAATTAAATAAATAAGTACATAAAATATTATCCCGTCGATGAGGCCAGCACCGGAAATAATAATTCTCCCCCGAAGTAATCACCCTCCTTGCTAAAAAAAAATGAAAACATTACCCCTTAATAGTAGGATTTTTGATCCCTTGTTTTTTTGTTGTATGCATGGAACTGTTGTGGTATGTTTTCTTTTCTCTGCGTTTCCACAAGGAAATCTGCTAAGGTTTCACTCACTCTTATAATACTCTGTCAATGACATGAACAACGCCGTTGTCAGCTGTCACATCTGGATACTGGATGGCAGCCGAATTGAGCAAAATACAATCTGGAAAAAAAAAATACATCTCATTTCATTTTTCTATCGAGATGAATTTAACATTGTTGTACATTGCGGTAGATATTCAAAAGATGATCTTACCTTTGAGTGCCCTAACATACAATTCATTATTAGAAATCGTTTTTATGGTAGACTCGTCAAATATGCCCTCAGTGTTGACTGTTCCTCTCAGTAAGTGACCAAATAAGAACACTGTAAAGATATATATAAGATTACTTCACATTCTAATGATTGTTATTAGTTGTCAGGCTACTTTTCTCTTGGAAGGAAGCCTTGATTTAATTGGGAAACTTTGTCTTTTCAGTTCAGGTTCATCATCATCATTCCAAGCCCTTTCCCTTCTATTCTGACACGCAATCGATGCGCTGTAAATATCTCCTAGAGCTTAAGGGAGCGGCCCAGCAAGCCCAGCTACTACTAATATGGGCGACCGCTTGGGAAAATCTCGGTACTGCTAATACCCAACAATCGTCGCATTAGTGTAGCACAGTGGACGGGCCTCTAATAACCTTGTAGGTGAAGGGCTCTAAAACGCCAGCGAAAGAAAGGAAGAAGCCTAGAGCTTAAATGTGTGGCTTGCCGTTTTAATCGGCCTGTCACACCTCTGTAATTTTATCCCGCTGGACTATATGGGAACTTTTCTGGTTCGATTCAAAAAAATACATTCCCACCCAACTTAATTCGGAGTTTATCCCGTACCGTAGGCTTGTGAGGCAAGTGAATAGGGAGGAAAACTTAGGGCAAACTGATTACTTACACTTTGCAAGCTGACGATCAGTCATTAATCTTTGCAGTGTTGCTTCTGGAAGTTTATTAAAGGCGGCGTCATTTGGTGCCAATAAAGTGTAATTACCACCTGTAAGACCAGTTACACATTTAATTTTTAGCTAATTGGTCAATTTATAAGAAAAATTGTGCAGCGGCGTACTGACCTCGAAGTTCATTTTGTAATCCTGATAATTTAATAATATGACTAAGAGTTTGGAGGATTGAGCACTTCTCAACTGTTTGAATAATGTCACCGAGAGGAATGTAAAGCACTTGATGAACAATGTGAACGATTCCGTTACTGGCTATGTTGTTGGGCATCAGAATTTGAGAACCAGATGCTGTGTACCACTGCAGAAAGAGAAAAAAAAACACGATTTTGACTTGCAGTTAAACGGCGGTCAGTCATTTTCATATTTAACAATTAGTCTTGAAGGTGAAGATGCAAAGTGATACCCTAGAAACAGGGCCCTCTCTAAGGGGGGGGGGGGCAACCCGGGCATTTGTCCGGGTGCGCCATTTTGGTTGGAAGTGTGAGAACAGAGCACGCGTACAGAGCGCTGCTTCAAGGGGCGGCAATTTGTCTTTTTGTCCGGGGCGGCATAGGTGCTAGAGCAGGCGCTACCTAGAAATGGTCTTAAGGAAATATCCCTGGCTATATAATCCAGTAGTTGAGCATGTCAGGGTCGGGCACCCATTTGTACCGTTGGTATCAGGAACGGCTCTAGCTGTTGGATAGCACTTTTTCATAGCCGGGTGCCTGCGACTGGAAGGGTCTCCCCTTTGCTGCAGGGGCCTCCTCTTTACTTGCTACGTAATGAAATGCGCACTTGGGTACTCGCCCTGGCGACTTTAGTAATCCTATTCAGCACTTTTAAAATAAGATATTCACTATAGAGAGAGTTCATTCATTTGGCTTTTTTCCGAAATCATTTTGTTTTCAATGGTTGCTTGTACAGGCGGGGTACTTACCGGCCCACGACGATTGACGTAGATGTTTAATCGGACAGACTTTGTTGGTAGTAAACTTGGAATGACCATTTCATTAGTCATTTGTGATGTTTTTATTTCGATGGGTAAAATGTGATAAAGAAGTATTTGTAACAGGCGTTGATGATCTGCTTTAATGGTTTCTAGTTGATTGGGTGGCATGGCAGCAAAGGCATCATTGGTGGGTGCAAATACGGTGTAGAATCCGGGCTCACTCAAATTGGTACTTAAACCAGAATCTTCCAATAGGTTGGCGAAGGTTGTCAGATTTAATTGTTTTGTTAGTTGATAGACGTTGAGATCCTTATCTTCCAATGGTGTCTTCTTGGGAATAAAAACATCTTGCGAGGGGTCATATAACACCTAACGAAGATTAACAACAGTTTAGAAATCTGTTTGAACACCCAATACTCGAAACTGTGATTTAGGAGACATTTTTATGTTAACAGACCTGGTCAATTATGTGTGCGACGCCGTTAGTTAGAGAAATATCAGGATTGACTATTGGAACTCCATTAACTGTCAGACCACCTTGTTGACTAATGCGAAGTACTTGACCACCCAAAGATGTTAATTCCATACCTTCGTCCATACCAGCAGTATAATATGTGCCGTTTACAATATGGTTCAAAATGAATTCTTAAAAAAAATATTTACAAAAATCGCACATAAATTAATAATGTCATATGAATGCATGTAAGAATTGTATGTACTGATTTTTTTGTGACGTACCTTCTAGTAAAGTAGAATTATTTTCTAATATGTCCATGACGTACGATGGTACACTACTTAGTGCCTTATCACTTGGTAGAAAGATAGTAAACGGACCTGGTCCTGCTCAAATCAAAAAGGAACATTCAGCTGTTATATGTTATAATTCAAGAATTAATTACAGTAATAATGTATTGAACTGTACCTTTTAAGCGTTCAGGGATGGTAGTGTTCCTTATGAGTGCTTGTACTCGATCAGTATCATTTCTGGGCTGTATTGTGTCAATAACTGTACCTACTGGTACTGGATACAGAACCCTACTCACTATATGGAAGACTCCGTAGCCATTGCTGTTATCTGGTAATAGCACCTTTGCTCCACCCATGGTAATGACCTAATTAAAATATACTCCTATGACCATCTGCATACATGGGAAACATAGCAGCAGGTTATACAGCAGGGTGTGGCCTGATAGAAGACTAGAACTGTTATTCATCAATTTCAAATAGACTTATTTCTGAAAGTACTTACTGGTCCATAAATATTGCACCGAATGTCTTGTCCTTGCATTGTAGTGAGTAAGAAGTCATTGGATAGATCTGTAGATTCTACTTTTTGTGGTATAATGTGGTACAATAACACATTTCTTAAGAATGTTTTATCTTCTCTTAGTTGAGTCATAACATTTATTGGCAGTGCGTTGAAAGCTGCATCAACGGGTGCCAAAATTGTATAGGGACCTGTCAAATAGTAGCAATAGTAACATCAGTAAGAACACTTGACTTGCATTGTGGTTGTGGTGTTTTCGTGTCTGTGGATTATTATCAGAGCTCGATCCTTACCTCCCACCTTAAGGGTATCGTCAATGTCTGATAAGTCGACTAGATAGAAAAAGATGGCCACACTAAGATAGCCCTCCCCCTCAGTAATCGGATAAAACGGCACCGTCGCTGTCTCTGTTACTTCAGTATATGCTGTGGTTGTAGTGTACAGTGCTGTTGTTTGTTCCTCGACAGTTGTGAGTTCTTTGGCAGTGGTAGTTATGTTGAACACTTCTGGAAATTTTGTAGTGACATAGGGTACTAGCGATGTGGTCGTTTCCACTTCTTCTTGAATGGTGCTAACTTCAGTTACCTCCACAAATTCAGTGCTTGATAACGTGGGAGTTGCTGTTTCAGTAACTGGAGCAGTGGTTGTAAATTCTGGTGTTACTGATAGTTCATATTCTGTAGTTCTTTCGGTTTCCAGAACCTGAGAAGTGGTGCCGACTGATTCAGTCATTACAGTTGTCTCAGGGTATGGCGTGGTCTCTTCTGGAACTAGGTACTTGAACGTGGTCAATGTCTCATTAATTGGAGCAAAAGGTGATGTCGAATATGGAGTTGTTGGCACTTCAGTTGTTTCGGGTTGTAACGTAGTTTCTAGAGGTTCATAAATTTCTGTGACGTTCAGTGGTTCAATCGAAGTTGTCAACAATTCCGGCATCTCAGTAGATGTGTAGGGTGTCGCCGTAGTTTTCGCAGTAATTTGAGCTTCTACTGGCAGGGTTACATTCATGATGAGAGTAACTCCCTCAATGGAGGTCACAGGCTCAGTGGTCACCTCCGGTTGAAGGGTAGATGCTATTTCAGTGATTTTCTCAGTTGATGGTATAACAGTACTGATTGCAGGAATTGCTGTGGCAGTTGTGTGTTCTGGTGTGGCTGTAAGGGCAGGAGTAGATGGAACCAATTCTGTCGTTGGTATAGAGACGCCTTCCAAGAATGGCAAACCATTTATTAAGTGAACGACACCATCAGTAGTTGGAATGTCCACGATAATTATGGGGAAGTCATTCCAGTAGTATCTTGAATCACGGAGAGTAATTTCAATAGGTCTCCCACCAATAGACGTACATACAAAACGTTCACCAAATGCAGTACTGTATGTTGTTTGTGGACAAATGTAGTTCACAAATAATTCTGCAAAAACATGAAATTAAAAACTGAATTGCCATTTGAAGAACTAATGACTTCATTGTAGTATTAAACAAAGAATGATTAAAAAGGTAATTACGTGCAACTGCAGTTTTATTAGTTGTTAAATGTTCCAATACTGATGATGGTAATCCGAATAAATAAACGTGATACGGTAAGAAGGCTGTGTAGAGATATCTGTCTGGTAAATGCAGTTTCAATTCTGACGTATCGATGGGGTAGCCGGCAAGCTTGAATTCATTTTCTAAAATGGATGGAATTGTCTCATTCGGAGAGTATACCGATTCTGTGGTTATGTACTCTGGTTGTAAGGTTGTTGCAACGGTCTCCGTCACCAGTGGCTTTACGGTTGTGACTTCCGCAAGTAATTCAGTTGTTTCTGTAACTTCCAGAGGCTGTAAAGTGGTAGTTGTTAGCAGTTCCTCTCCAACTGTAGTTGGTATTTCACTAGTAATCTCCGTAGTTGGTAAAGATTCTGTGGTAATTTTTTCAGGAGGATACTCTGTCGTTGTTGTCTCTTCAGTGATCGCAGGAGCTGAGGTAACTTCTGTGAAATTTAACTCCTTTGGTTGTCTTTCTGTTGTTATTAATGTAGTAGTGCCCTCGGTGATTTCCGTCACTTCTGGAGGTTGAAAAGTAGTGGTTGTTGATAGTTCCTCTGCAGCTGTGATTGGTGTTTCACTAGTGACCCCAGTAGTTGGTAACAATTCTGTGGTTAATATTTCAGGATATTGTGTCGTTGACGTGTACTCAGATGTCGCCTCTTCTTCAGTGACTGCAGGGGTTACTGTAACTTCTGTCAAGTTCAGCTCCTTTGGTTGCCTTTCTGTTGTTATTAAGGTAGGTGTTTGCGTGATTTCAAAAGTTGTTGTTGACTCTGTTTCCTTATAGGTTATCCCTTCTGGGCTTGTTACAACTGGAGGAGTTACTGGTGTAGCGGATGGTGTCGTTTCTGTATATGCAGTGGTAGCTTCAAGTTCTGGTTCATATGTCAACAGGCCATCTATTAAATGAATTACTCCATCCGTAGTTGGGATGTCAGGCATAATAATTAAGAAGTTGTTGCAGTAGTGGCGACCATTACGTGTGGTAAAAATAACAGAGTTCCCTCCCAAAGAGGTGCACGGGTAAGAAGTATCAAACTGGTGACTGTAAGTTGTACCTTGACATATATGATTCAATATCATATCTGCAAATGAGAGAAAATACAAGGGAATATGTTGTGACCCTGTCAAGACTACGAAATGATTACATGAGCACACAGCGAAAATTCTACTTACTAGTAAATGCCAAGTTGTTTGAAGTTAAGTTCTGAAGCACTGCGTTCGGCAATCGCATCAGGAAACTTTTATATGGCACACATGCTGTATAAACGTTAGTATCGGGTAGGTGCGACTGCACATCTGAAACATTAACTGGGTATCCAGCCTCAGTGAACTGAGTTTCAATCACAGATGGAATTGTATCGTTGGGAAGAACTGCAATTGTTGGAGTAGATAATTCCGTTACCACAGGAGTTACTGCTGGAACAGATGGATATGTGGCAGGGGCAGTTGGAACTGTAGTTTCTTCTGGAAGTGGTGACGTGGTTTCCTCCACTAATGCTGGCGTTGTAGTACTTTCCGGGGTTGCGGTTTCTACAGGGACTACAGGGGATGTGATTTCGACTGGGATTAGTGGAGATGTAGTTTCCTCAGGGAATAATGGCGATGTGGCTGTAGGGTGTGTCGTAGTTATCTCTGGGGCTAATGGATATAAAGTTGGGACCCCTGTGGTTGTCGGTGATGTTGATAACTCTGGAGATAGTGAGTATGTAGTTTCCTCCGTGATAAGTGGAGAGGTAGTTTCTTCCGGTACAGTTGGATAAGTGGCAGTCACTTCAGGAGCTGTTGGAGATGTAAACTCTGGAATTGTTGGGGTTGTAGTTTCCACAGGAACTTCAGGGTATGTGGTTTCCTCTGGGGCTGCAGGGTATGTTGTTACCCCTGGTGTTATTGGCGATGTGATTTCAACTGGGACTACAGGGGTTGTGCTTTCCACTGGCACTGTTGGGTATGTAGTCCTCTCAGTGATTGCCGGGGATGTGGTTTCCTCTTGTACTACAGATGTGGTTTCCAAAGGAACTGTAGGATATGTAGATTCCGCTGAGATTTCAGGGGTTGTGATTTCCACTGGGACTATAGGGGAAGTGGTTTCTACAGGCACAGTTGGGTATGTTGTTTCCATAGTTACCACTGGAGATGTGGCTTCCAATGGAACTACAGGGGAGGTGGTTTCTACTACTTCTGCAGGATATGTGGTTATCTCTGGTGCTACCGATGTGGTCTCCACTGGAACTGCAGGGTATGCGGTTGCTTCTGGTGCAGACGATGTGGTTTCCACTGTGACTCCAGGGTATGTGGTCACCTCTGGTGCTACCGATGTGGTTTCCACTGGAACTGCAGGATATGTGGTTTCCACTTGCACTGAAGGGTATGTTGTTACCTCTGGTGCTGCCGATGTGGTTTCTACTGGAACTGATGGGTATGTTGTTACCTCTGGTGCTGCCGATGTGGTTTCCACTGGGACTGCAGGATATGTGGTTTCCACTGG
>JAAFCE010004209.1:1585492-1636229 GCA_013389805.1 Trigoniulus corallinus | reverse complement strand
GACCTCAGGTGGTGCAACATGTTCCGTAGTGGCTTCAGAAGAGGTGACTTCTGACGTTACGGCGGGTGTCACTGCTGGTGTCGTTTCTGCTACACGTTCTGAAGTGACCTCAGGTGTTGCAACATGTTCTGTAGTGGCTTCAGGAGAGGTGACTTCTGACGGTACGGCGGGTGTCACTACTGGAGTCGTTTCTGCTACGCGCTCTGAAGTGACCTCAGGTGTTGCAACATGTTCAGTAGTGACTTCAATAGAGGTGACTTCTGGTGATACAGCGGTTGTCACTGCTGGTGTCGTTTCTGCTGCGCGCTCTGAAGTGACCTCTGGAACAGTGGTCGTGTACTCTTCGTATGTCGTTGTCGTTTCTATCTCCCTCGTTTCAGCTTCTGTAGTTGACAAAATTTCCAACTCTGTTGTGGTGATCAGTTCCATTTCGGTGGTTGTATAAATGTCTTCCGGTAAAAGGTCTTCAATGGCCAAGATCTTGTCTATCATATGAATGACCCCATCTTGAGCCGTAATATTCCAGTACAAAATATCGGCGTCATCGACTTTAGCACATCCGTCTGTAATGTGTAATGTTTAACACTTAGTTAAAGAGCTAAAGTCAGAATTAAAATTTGAGGATTACACAGAGGTGTTGGTTAATTACCACCATCGCTGGGAGTAATGGTCAAGATGGTTCCTTCAATGTTCTTGACAGTTTTTTGTCGTTTCAGGTCATCACAGAAGAATTTATTAGGCACAATGTGGCTTATTAATATTTCTGTCAAAAAAATGAATTGATTTGTAACTTGGAATAGCTAATTAAGGATGTCATTTAAGCGCTATATTTTTAACTTACGATGTGCCAGCTTTGGATGTTCTTTGGCTAATTCTGGAAACGGACGTTTTAGTCGGTCAAAGGCGGAATTCACTGGCACAAAGACAGTGTACAGTACACCTTAGGTGAACGGAAACGAAGAAAAAAAATTAAATCCTTAGTTTTAGAAACTTTCAATGGATAATTGTGATGTCATCATGCCACATACCTTTTTGAAGTACCGGAAGTGTACCAGTAACATTGAGGGCGTCTAACATCTCTTTAGCATTGGATAATTTGGTGAGCGTCGACACGATGTCGGTTTTAGTGGGTTCCTCTGCTGGCGGTGGAGTTGGTGGTGCCTCTTTTCCAAAAAGGTCCAAGACATTTTCCCATAAGTCTTTCCAGAAAGTTCGACGAGGAGATTCTGGTTGAGGAGCGTAATCCAGAGGCATGACATCTTGAATGATGTGCAAGACACCATTGTTGGCGCTGATGTCAGATTTGCGAACAACGGCTCCATTCGGTAATAAGGCAAATCCACCTGTGGAGGTAATCATTCCGTAGTGCTTTTCCAAATTCTTGCGTTAAGAATAAAATTTCTCCGCTTTTGGTACCAGATATTTACCTGATTCATTCGGCACGTATTGGAGGTAAACTGTTTGTTTTCCGGCAGTTGCCAATCTTTGCCCGGGAAGCCACGATGCAGTAAAAACAATGCCTGGCACAATGTGGTTTAGCAGAATAACTGATAAAAAGAATTACAATTGTTAGACTCCGTTTTTAGGATGTTTGGGGCGGATATTATCTCTTTGGATGTTTGCGACAAATGAGTTCATGGGTGAGAGGTGTTTTAAACGGGACATGAGATCGTTTCTATTAGGGGCATTAAGGTGATACTAAACTTTATTAAATGGGATCTTCACTCAAAGGGTCTTTTTCTGAAAGAAATGGTAAGTTTTGTCCGTACCTTGTAATTTCTTGTCGCCTTCTGGTGTTGATGGTACTGAAGACGTCAGGTTGTTGATGGCCTCGTTGGATGGAGCAAACACAGTGAAAGGCTCGTCACCTAATAAGGGTGGGGAAATAATTTCATGAATGAACAGACGTCTAACTTATAATTTCAAGATGCCAAATTAATAGTAGGGACTCTTCCTGCTTATCAAGAAATAATAGCAAAAATTGGCGACAACAGGCTCTTTTTTTTATCTACAAGACACAATGTAGGTGGTTATTTTTAACGTTTAATGATACTCTTCTTTTTTGTAAAAAGTAACTTTAAAGCCATTTTCTAAAAGTAGGTTGCTATGTGTGACACCAATATGTAACAGCATCATCATCTTAATCCTCGTGTCTTTTGAAAGACGTGCGGCTTGTTCGTCCACTCTTAATTGATCTTTTTGTTTGTTGCTGTTATTTTTATTCGTGCCGACATTTTGGGTTTCACAATTTGACATGATTGGAAGTCTGGTTATGAAATGTAGATTATAGCTTGCTGAAAGGGAATAATAATTAATTTAGAGCCTTCTCCATTCTCCATTAGAATTGAAATGGATTCAAGAAAAGTGTTCTTGCAACACCATTTGTCGTCGAGAAATGCGAGTTATTTTTGTTGAAGACCTACTTCCATATATTCTCGGACTACACCCAAATGAAAGCATCTGCTGCCATGTGTAATAGGAAAAATTTAAATAAACACACACACACACAAATGAATGAGAAATGCATCATAAAGTAATTTCGTTTTATGAATAGGAAGCTTGTTGAAAACTAGATCTTTTAGCGCCGTGGACCACCACTGGAAATGAGGTGGGACACGCACGCACGTTTCTACATTTAGTAATGTTAGACAACCTTAAAAAGTACAGTTTTATTATTTGGTCAAGAAGGAATGTAAAAATTCGGCAACTTTAAACGAGTCTTCACGTATTGAAAGCAGTTCAAAATGATTTTTTTACTATTGTGGGAGCATCAAGAACACGTTACACAGTTGATGCAAACCTTTCCAAATGTTCATAAATGGTTTCAAATATTACGCGCCTTCGTCATCTCCAACCTAACAAATGTAGATTTGTGAGCAATTCTGTTTGAAGCGTATTGAGTGTTGCAAATGTAGATGAGTGCTGAGTAACAATGTTGTCACCACCAAACATTCTTTGATGTTCCCATAACGATTAGGACATAGGGAAACATTTTCTCGAGCGCCTTTTGTCGAGTTTGTGAACGTTTAAAGCCCAGAATTTAAAGAAAAACGTTTGCAGATGTGATGCGTTGTTGACGGAGGCATCACGCACACTGGGGACAACGATGTAAGAGGTAAAGTACTTAGGATCAGTGTTCCAAAGCAATGGAGAATGGTTGAAGTGGAGGCAAGCAAGCGGAGTCCTGTGGGCTAGGAGAGTCCTAATAAAGTTGAAAGGGAAGTTTTACAGGGCAGTGGTTAGATCCGCTATGTTATATGGATCAGATTGTTTGGCAGTAAGGAAGAGCCACGTAAATAGAATGCAAGTAGCCGAGGTGCGAATGTGTAGTACATGAGTGAGGCGTCAAGAGCTGGTAGAATTAGGAATGAGTATATTAGAGGTAGACAGGGGGTGGGGGACTTGGAGGAAAAATGTGAGAGAGTAGATTGAGGTGGTACGGACATGTAATGCGTAGAAGGGAGGAGGAGCTCGTTAGGTCCATTACAGGAAGCACCCGGGGCAGGAGAACACCAAAGCCGACATGGGAACAGGTTGTCCGTAAAGATATGGTAGTGTGTGGCGTGAACGGGGACCTGGTGGAAGATAGGCGAGAGTGAAGGGCCTGCTTATCCCGCCGTCACAGGCTGGATAAACGAGGCTGATGATGATAAACGAGTGTTGTGTTGGTTAAGGTCAGGTCATTATGATGCCCAAAACAGGTCTAATAAGGTCGTTCGCCAACCCAATTTCGTTGGTATTTTGATCTATGATTTCCAGATAAACAAACGTGTTTAACGTGCATACAAATCCCTAATCTGATTTTGAGCTCTTCTTAGTCAAAACGTAATAATAATATTAACTTAAGGTCATATTTCAGCCTTCGTTTCATTTCTCATGCGCTGAAAATAATGAACCAACGACTGACAACTATATTGTACAGTGAAACAATGCAAAAATATTACTGGATTCAGCAATGCGAAGATGTTTCTGACAAGGTCGTTTTCATAGTCAAGAAAATCCCTCTTGTGTTTAGCTTAATGAAACCACTGGGGGGACTAAGAGATGAAACAGTCGAATTATGTAAATCACGTCATCGACTTGCGTGATTTGACATTGATAATTATTTGTTGGTTATTAGGTCACTTAAAATAGGAGCTGCTAATATAACATTAACCAAATCACCCTTTGCAAGCCCTCCATTTGTTATCTATGACGGCGTCGGACACCCATGAATCTCCGCAGAGCTAATCAGAAACTGAATGCAGACCGCCTAGGACAGGGCTGGTATTCATCGTCCATTTGTTGAAGACTACTATCATCTCCAGGGTCGGATTGGACAGATAAATTAGACTCGGGAAAGCTACAAAACAGTTCAAAAGGAACAACAAAAGCATTGCATTTTTAATAATGGCCCATTGGCCTTTAGATAGTGAGAACTCACTGGGGAAATTCCGGTGTTCTACTGGGCTATGTTATATTTGAAATAATGTCCTAACTTCAATGACAAATATTTATAATTTAACATTAAACATTGGAAGCTGCAGAAGGCAAACACCTGCCCACGCATCAAGGCAATCGATCTTACTTTCCTCTTTTCCAAGGGATCACCAGCTAGTTACCAGCGTAGTTCAGGACTTTTTTTTGCCGGCAGTTTCTTCCTGGCATTTTTTCTCAACCTGAAAAGCAGTTTATCCGGAACAACTTCCACCACCCAAGGAGCCATGCGGTTATCTTAAAATTAGTGGTATCTAATTTTAAGATAATCGGTATGCTACTATTTGTTCTGGTTCTCATAAACATGTGTTCTAGTAATTTTCACGCAATCGGGTCGACACACGATCATCATTCCTAACGTTTTTACCCCGCCTATGGTAGGGTTCCCGTTTGTTCTATTGGAATCGAGACTACATAACGTTCAGTAAAACACATGATATCCGACCCTGAAAAGGGTTTGGAATGATGATGTAGAACTGCTTAATGGCTGATACAACTTTCAGTAACGTGTTATTTATCAATCAGGTAGCTAGCTAGGCTGAATAAATTGGGTGTTAATATAGTTATCTCTTCATATAATAACTTTGAATATAATCATTATTTTATTGCAAAAAAGACGGCAGATATTAGGATATACATATCAAATAAATTAATTTTTTCAAGGGCAATCAAGTCAGTGGAAGTAAAATATTCATCTTCTTTTACCTCCCCAAAGGAATTTAAGAGTCAGATTTCCGATTCCCATACAGAAAATTATTATTATTATTGTTAAATATTGTTTTACTTCACAAAGGGAATTTTGGTTATATCCGGACTGGTGACGATGCCTATTGTAATCGTGAATACCCGTGTGTACCTGTTTACATGACGGCATTTAGGGTGCGAGGATTAGTTAAACCTGACGTCAGGCTGGAAAGCAACGACCATCAGACGGATGATGATAATGGTGATGATCTCGGCAACCGTCATCCTTGGCGTCTTTGAAGTTCAAAAAAGATGCTTTTTTTCTTATTAGATGGGGCCTTGGCCTGTTTCAAGAAAATCACGCTTTTTTCGTTCATCCCATAACACAATACTATCGTCATCCCTTCCCCGATGCATGGTTACGTTTATAGTAATTGTTTTGGCAACTCAAATGTTTGGTTAACGAGTGGGCCTGGTACAAAAGAAAGAAACTAACCGAATGGATCCAAAATCTATCGAAGATACCCAAATTTATTTCCCGTCGTATCAAATTGTAGGTTTTGAACAACAGGTTCATGATGGATTCCGTCATGCTAATTCCTAATTTTTACCGCTTTGTAAACTGTTATTCACTTTTGTTGCATTTCCGCTGGGTAAACACATATACCTTCCGGCTTAAGAAAGAAAGTGATGTGCAGCTTTTATATGGGTCACTCAACTGCCACTTTTTGGCTTACCCCCTTTGTATGTATAGAGTTACAAGAGGTTAAATGACCCTTGTTAACGCGGACTGTACCACGTATAAGAGGGATCTGTTCGTGCTTGGTATTTACGTTAAATTATACTATGGGCGGTAGCAAGTGTTTACGTCTGGATATTTATGGTTATTTACACCTCTTAAAATGGTCAACTCCACGCAGTATTTATACGTCAGCATCATCATGCCCTCTTCCTGTCTACTTCAGAGTTGGTGTCTACGAGTTCTAGTCCTCCATTTCACTCATATT
Organism: Trigoniulus corallinus; assembly: GCA_013389805.1. Classification (NCBI taxonomy): domain Eukaryota; kingdom Metazoa; phylum Arthropoda; class Diplopoda; order Spirobolida; family Trigoniulidae; genus Trigoniulus; species Trigoniulus corallinus. Next base: position 1,630,062 of record JAAFCE010004209.1, on the reverse strand, counting down.
TTCTTTGCAGAACGGTAACATTCTCCTTCCCTATCGCTTTTTCCCCTGCAGTCCTCTAGGCCAGGGCAGTGTTTCTCAAGCCTTTAGGATCACGGCTCACTTGGAAAAGCCTGCGGCCTACTTACACGAAGAGATCTGACCAGACACATATACAGCAATAATATTTGTGGCCAGCCTGAAGATTCTTGTAGTTCATTGGTGGGCTGCAGACTGCGCTCTAGGGCACCACGAAGGGGGGGGTCACTTAGTTGAAATTTTGGGCTATTTGCGATTATTCCCATGCTTCCCCATACCATTGAATTTGATGACCAAGGTTTACCATTTTCTGAATAACTAAAAGATGTTTTAGTAACAGGGGCCACAAACCATCTAAAACGTTGTAAAGAGACCGCCACGCAATAAATCCTAAAAAAAGTTTGAGAACCATTGTTCTAGAAAATTTTGTAAGGTACGAGAAGGGGTTTTTGCTAACTTCTAAGGCACACCGTAATCGACTGTGTTGGAACTTCAGTTCCAGCAGTTAACTATATGAATTACTGCAACAGTTTATTTTTCGAAGTAATTAATTTTTGTGGCTTGTAAGTTAACGACGTTTAGAGTCAGAAATTAAGGCTAATGTAAATTAAGAAGCCACTCTAACTTAGTTTTAGGTACGGTGGTGTTGTGACTGACCTCTGTGAGAAATTCACATTCATGTTCATTTTGGGTTAGTAATGCAAAAACATCCTCCTGAAATTGAGGACGTGAATATTGGTAAAGATCCCGAACCGATATGAAATAACCTCGTTGGCTCAGTGGTTGGTGCTTGTTTTCGGTTAATTGGTTGCAAGTTTGATCCTGGTGGAGGCATATAAGGGTCGGATTGGACAAAAATAACTTAGGCCCAAGAAAAAGCTACAGCATAAGATCATACACAGTAGTAGTGGTTCCAGGTTGAAACCTGGCGAAGGTGGATGGCCAGTTATTTTCATGCATCACTAACCTTTTCTACAAGAAAGGTTTAGAGTAGGGAAATGATCTCCCCGGATTTGAGATGCGAGTGGTTTGCAGCTTGAGAAAGCCGACGACGCCCCTGTTTTGCAAATAGCAGTGCGTGGGGTGGACGTTTTCTTTTCTAAATTATCTTGGAGGGTGACTGCCTAAAATAAGGCCGCCTGGGGCTTGAGTCATAGCTTATTGCGTAGGTTTTTGTGCATCGTGAAAGGACGAGGAAATTCTCCTTAATTGAGTGTGGTATTTATTTGCATAAAATTTGGAAACATTAATTTTGTGATCAAATTAGGTCATAGAAGACTACCTTTGTGAAAGGCATTTCCAATATCTCAAGCATAACTAATATCATATTATTTGATAATATATAAGAGCTGTCCTTTATGAATATTAAACGCTACTAGATACATTACAATAAGCGAATTCCTAATTTTTTTTTTAAATTTTGAAAATATAACTTATTATTTAGTATCCCTTTCCGTTTATTTATTGCATTCTATTTAATGAACAATTTTATTTAAATAATTAACTGTATTTGTTTCGCCATTATCTCTCATTTAGTTTCTGACATAATTTCACGAGTATAGGAAATTGAACATTGTTTATTAAAATATATAAATGCTTTTCAGGAAGTTAATACAGTCTGGGTCGGTGGGTCAATGGCTAATATACTGACCTGCAAGAGTCTGTGGTTGTAGGATCGGTTTTGACCTCGGCAGAATTTTTCTCAGGCTAGAAGGTAAGCATTAAGTGAACCTTCCGTCGGGGAGGAAGTAAAGCTGTGTGCGAGGATCACTTATGCTTAAGGCGCCCTTTTTACCTGGAGCAAATATCCGCGCTGGTTCCTATTACCTTTCTAAGGTTTTTTTGGAGGAATAACATGGTAGTACCAGCCAGCCTTCACTATTTTATGACTTTCAATGACAAGAACCCTTGTTTCATAAAAATATTGAGTCATAATTGATCGTGGCCCTCATTTAATAACCTCCTACTATGGAAGCGATACTGGCTGACCTTTCAAAATATTTATTCCATTGTCAATAATTCAGTGAAGTTACGACTTATTAATAAGGACAACCACTTCAAAGTGATGATTAGATGCTTGGGTGGGACAACGAGTTTTGGATTTTTATGATTATGTCGGCCTTTGAGAGCCTAATGATGATTTATGGCTGATTTGTTACAAGACCTCTGTCCAACACCAATGGGTTGTTTCGGACGAAAAGAAATTCCCAGTGCGCTTCCAGAATGCGAAGCAATGACGTGGCCCACTTTGATTTAAACCATGTTACGAAAGACCCTGTGCAGCCGGGTGTATAGGAGTGGCCCAACGACGAATATATGTGCACCAGCAGTTTCATGAGTGGGGTATCAAGGGGGAAGTAGTAGCAACTGAGGGAGGGGGGAGTAAGGAAGGAGGTGAGTCAAAAATACATGGGAGCAGGTTGCAGAACACTCAGGCATTTTTAGAACTTACCCTACTGTTGGTGGGATAAAATTTTGCGCCTTATAACCTGACCCATATTTGTTTCGGCTTGCCTCTGATCCAGTGCTACTACGGTGACCCTAAGAACCCTCACATTTTTTAGGGCTATATCTATCTCAGTCTGATACATAGGGCTTCATTCATGTAATTCTCGGGACTCACACTCATCTTCATCAGATATAAACTGCTTTTCAAAATTTATGGATTATCACGGTGGAGTTCACGACCTCAGTTATTTTCTTGCAGAAAAAGCTAATATAACTTTGTATATTCCCTGCGGGTCTTGGCGGCAAATAATATCTTTGTATTTCAATATTCCAAATTTATAGTCAACATTTAGTTTAAACTAATTTTTATTTACGCTGCTGAATTATAATTTGAATTCACACGAAAAAATATCTTTAGTTTTCCGAAAATATGATGATATTATCAACTCTTATCAGTCTTTTTAATGGGTGTTCCAGGACTTTTTAGTTGACTGCGTGTGGCGATTAATTGTATTTTTAATGATTCCTAAGTTTTATTTGATCTCGATACCTTTCTTCTCAGTATATCACAACTTTCGAGGAACCGCAACCTTGGAACAATGATATTTCATGATAATTTATATGGAATAGTTTATTACATATCCTTGTTGTACCGTTGTACCTTGCTGTACCGTTATTCTGAAAGCTCCATTCGCGCCTACGGCAGGTTTGGGTGCCCATTAATGCGGAGGATATATGGAAACAGAGTAGGTAAGGGGGAGATGGATAGAAAATGCCAGGAAAGATAAAGGGAGGAAAATAGAGCGAAACATGAGAATTAGAGAGGGAGAGATGAAGAAAATAAAGGCTCATGGCCATTGAAAAAGAGCAACAAAAGGCAAGTTGCAGTGAGTTATTTTGTGCTTATTACATTATCTTGCATTAATAGCTTTATTGGCTATCTGTTCGCCGTTGGACTAGGATGACTCACCATTGAAATTCCGATGGGCTAGTCCAACCCCAGAAGAAAACTGGCAGAATGGAAACAGAAGGAGACTCTTGGACCTTACGGTGAACTTCTGAAGAAACATCTTCATCTTGGCTTTCTCGAGCTTATTGGTACCCTGCCCTTACCTTAGAGAAGGGGAAATGGGTTTGCAGAATAAGCATGAGGCACGGAAGTGACTCAGCTAGACTGGTAGTTATCTGATCTAAAGCCTGACTCAATCACAGATTAAGAGTTAATTATGTAAAAACGAGTAGGCTATAGAGGGAGTATTATTTCACAAAAGACTCTAATTTAATGCCAAAATAATTCCTTGTAATATATAAATAGTTGTAGACTACGCGTCAGCACATTTACTTACCTACTTGATTGCCGAATTGAAATTTACGTGAAATGAAAAGGGGCATAGGTCATGATGATTATGGCGATACTTTCATAGATGAATTATTGTTTGCGGTGATGACATATAACATTGGTGCTATTGATTGCATATAAAACACCTTATTTTGATTACTTGAAATAACTTCAGTATGCTAGCATTGCTGCTCATGCGCCATTAATGAAATAAGAAATCCTCTAACTCGCCTTGATGAATGTGGTAGCCCATTTGATAGGTAGATTCAGCGAACTTCATATGGGTAGGACCCCCACACTCCCCCTTCCGGAGCCTTTAAATATCTTCTGCAGTAGAATGACTGACTTGTATCTATAAGTGGGTAACATGCACATGGTTCTACAGCTCTTACTAAATCGGTCCTATTGGGGGGGGCGTACTTATTCACGTCTGCAACATATTTTTGGTCGTTGGGAGAGCTCGCTTCTGTTTCGGGCAAGAGCTGGGTAACTGGAGACGAAACAGAGATTGGCAAAGATCACAGGCGGCGAAGAGGGCTGTGGATTGTGTGGGGATCAAGTGGATGATGTCAGGCATGCCAAATGCTGGGAATGAGGGGTGTTGAGTTAGAGCGACTAGAATAGGTGCAAAGGGAAATCATCCGTCATACAAGTCACCGCAAGGTATCCGTCACCAAGGATTACATATATTGATTGTCGCCACCTACAACTGCCAGATATTCCTCGACCTGGAGGGATTCTCGAACCATGGTCTATTAATTGCAGCTGTAATCTTTTGTAATTGAGGCACAAAAATGAATCATAATGTCTTTTACATTATTGATTTCGTTCAGTTAAGTGAGTAACCGTAATCAATTGATTGGGTCATGTAAGAAGTAGATAAATATAATTGGACTTACCAGTTAAATATTTCGTTAAGTTGACTTTCTGAAGTAATTTCCAAAAAAGATTCACCTCTGGTGTTCGCTCAAGAAGTTCATATAAAGTTCCATTTGGTACTGGATAAAGGAATCTGTCGATGATGTGAATGACTCCATTGTGCCCAATTATGTCTGAGAGGATCACTTTGGCTCCTTCCACTGTCTTGAGCTTTTTTTTTATAAGAGAAAGATACAAGGTGTGGATGTTAGATTTAAACGATATTCTGATCCTAGTTCAATAAACATAAGCACATTTCCCCATCCCAACAAGGATGTAATAGAGTAGCCCCAAAAGGGCATCCCCAAAACAGATACAAAAGAAATTTGAGTATGAAAAAGAATCAAGTCGTGGGCCCTCAATCAGTAAAAATTTTGAAATGCTTTTCAAAAGCTTGCCCTCCCCCGGATTCGGACAAAGTAAATCGCGCAGGTCGGCAACTATCTACGTTGCCCATTATAGAATTCTTTGTAGTGGAGGTGAAATAATCGGACATGTACAGTTCAGCAACATTCCTAGTTGTAGGATCTCACGTCGGGGAAAGTGCCCCCACGAAGAAAATAGATCGGCATTAAATAAGCTTAGGGGTCGTTGTATTAAGACGGCAGCCGGCTGCATAACAATGCCGCCCAGCAGATCACCTTGTGTTCCTGGTACCAGACCCAGGAATTATAATAATTATAGTTGTTTTGCGAAGCTGTAAATAATAAAAGAATTTCTTCAGAAACTACTGTATGCGCTCAATATTTCATTCGTTGCAACCTGACTGACAGCTTGAATATCTTTTCCATGCCCATAAATTGCTACAAAAGCATTCGTAGTGAAAAGCGTAACTAAACATTTTCTAGAGCAGGGCTTTATTCAAATTTTGCACTGCTTCATAAATCACACGATATGGTGTAGTATTTCATACTTGCTATTCGCCCTTCCTATCATCGCCTATAGCAGTGTCGGCGGCTACCCATCTGTGCCATCAGCACTGTGGACAAACGCGTGTTCTAACGCTGCAATTCACTGCCTTTTCTTTGTTGTGTTTGTTTGTTTGTTGGTGTTTTAGGGCCCTTCAACTTCAATGGTTATTAGAGCCCCGTCCACTGCGTAGGTCTGATGCAGCAACTGCACAGACACTACACTAATGCGACGATTTTTGGATACTAGCGGAACCCAGTTTTCCTAAGCGGCCACCCATGTCAGTCTTAGCTGGGGATGGCGCAGCTTAACTTCAGTGATCAGACGAGAACTGGTGTGTCCAAGTCCAACGCAAATCGCCGCTCAACCCTTTTCTTTGTGAAGATAATTCCTACACCTGAAGATTTTGCAGATTTACACGGAGAAAAGTTTCTTGACATAGTGCACGTGTCACACTTGGGACTTCTTTCTGCTTCTGGCCAGGTTTGATCCTCATATGGATTCACGAATTTGTTCGTTGGTGTTTTAGGGCCCTTCAACTACAACGTTATTAGAGCCCCGTCCACTGCGTAGTTCTAATCAGGCCTGGTTCAAATACAGAGACTGCACAGACACTACACTAATGCGACGATTTGTAGGTATTAGCAGTACCCAGTTTTTCCAAGCGGCAACCCATCAGTCTAGCTGGGGTTGCGTTGCTTAATTTCAGTGATCACACGAGAACTGGTGTGTCCAACGCAATTTTCCGCTCCCATGGATTCATAAAGTCTAATGGGCTAACCACCGAGATAAATTAGGCAATAATCTATAGCTGTTTTTTTTGTCTTATATGAGGTGTTTTGATGCAATCCTAGCGTGTAACGGGCAATAAATTGTTTTACCGCAAAGTTAAGGCTATTATTGAGATGCAGTCAACAAGCAATTTATTCTGGTGTCCCGACTACCTGCCCACCGGTCTCATTTAATCCAGACAATCAAGTTGTGGCTGTATCTATTTCGGTTACACCGGTTTAATGTGATATTAATCGCTAACTTCTTCTGTATACAGTAACTTATATTGAAATATTTTTGCAGACATAATAACGGGTTGATGACGTCACGCTGCGATTCTTAAATAGGTGAATGTACTTATTAAGCTCGATTATGTAAATTGTAACTCACCGTGGTGTTCCCATAAGACTCTGTTCTTAGCGGCTTTCCTTCAACCGTTGTGATGCTAACGTTATTGTTGAGGTCATTAGAGGTAAAAGTACCAGGTGCAATGTGATAGAGTAAAGTTTGTCGTAGTTTATCAGGGCTCGTGATTAAGGCCTGAATATCTTTTGGCGGCAGATTGGACAGTGCTTCATCTGTTGGCATAAATACGGTGACAGGATCTAAAAGAAACAATTGCAATTGTTAGGATTTTTTTAAGTTTATAAGTCATTTGAGGGGTTGGGGCGGAGGAGATCATCGCCAGTATAGATACTTGAATTAAGGTCCTCCTTGGTCATGGTATTCATGTAATTCAAATTTTTTGAAGAGATAAATACTGCATTTGATATGCTGAAAATCCGACTTTAAAAATAGGACAAGATGATTTTAGGAAGCTGTCAATAAATTACTACTGTTGAAATGAATCTCTTGTGACCTATTAAGTTTTGCCATGTTTCGTTTTTTATTGAAGAAAGCATAAGGAAATTGTATTTTCGTGATTGTGCTTTTAAAGTGAATGGCAGTTGCATGCTATTTTTGAGTTCTGTAGTCGTGTACAGAATTCTATGAAGTGCCAACCTGTTTGATTACCTAGCAATGAATCGCCCACATCTCACGGGACATGGAGGAAATTCTCCTTGTCCACTATTCCGTAAGGAAAATGAACACTTTCAGGCTCATTAAAGTAGACCATCATCATTACAGTACCCTTATCCCGCTTGTGGCATGGTCGGGTATGTGGGTCCTTGCCCTGCCCTCATTTCTATCCCCGTTGTCTTTCATTCAACTTCCTCCCACGTCTACGTCTGTCAATTTTTATTTCTTACCTACTACACATGGAAGGGGGACTGTCTCAGTGGTGCAAGTGTGCTTGATTTCGTGCGTCCACTCAACCTCGGCCAGGATCCGACCTGGACACTGTACACACCGGAGCGGGAGGAAAGGAGTTAGGCATTTGTATTCAAGATTTCCGTTCAGATTATATGCATGGGTAGATGACATTGCTCGCAATGATTTTGTTGTTTGTTTGTTGATGTTTTACGGCCCTTCAACTATAAGGTCATTAGAGCCCCCGTCCACTGTGTAGTTCTGATGCAGAGACTGCACAGACACTACACTAATGCGACGATTTTTGGATACTAGCGGTACCCAGTTTTCCCAAGCGGCCATCCATGTCAGTACTAGCTGGGGTTGCGTTGCTTAACTTCAGTGATCAGACGAGAACTGGTATGTCCAACGCAATTTGCCGCTCCCTGCTCGCAATGACAGACAGCCACGAAGTTTACTTACTATATAACGTTTAGAGCAGGGATCTGAAATTTATTTTGCTGGGAGGTCGTATTGACAACAGAGAAATGTTATGTGGCTCCATGCATTCTGTCTTGTTAACCTTTTCTAAGTGCCTCTGGCGAAGGTAGAAGGAGTATAGTTCCAATCGGGTCGCATATTTGAGGTATCTGATTTAGAGGGTAAAACCAGCGACGTCGACCAATAAATCAGGGAGTTCTAGCAATAATTATGATCGTAAACATGCAAGGGGATTCATTAGAGCTTGATTACTATAACTCAGAACCCTTGTTTTCACTGGCTCTCTACATATACACTGGAAGCGGACTACAGAGCTTGAGACTCCAATCTTTCAGCAGTTGGGGCCTGTTTCATTGCATAACGTAACCCAAATTGCTGTTACAGTCAAGCTATTACTGAAAGCCAAGTGATTCGAGAAAATTAACCAATCGATTTTTTGATACAATTTTATTTGATAAAGTTATTTGTGATTAACGTCAGCTAATAAGTTTGCAATCGGCCACAAAGGCATTCAACATTGCAGAAAATAAATGCACGTACGTCAAAGGAAGTGATTTTTGATTTCCGTAGATTACGGAGTCTTATTTTGATCTGTTTTCATATCTTGAATCAAGTTCATGCATTTTAATTTTGTAAGCTAAGTAGCTGAAGCTGAAGTATGGCATTAATTAATTTATTTTTTTTAGCATTTTTCAAGGTTTTGAGATAAGTTTAGTTATTTGACGTTAACAACGCTTACTTTCTGAGGCACATAGTTCATAACTGACGTCTTTTGCGTTAACTAGATCAGTTATCGCAATCTAACCTTGGTTATATTGTTAAAAAAAAATGTTTTTAACTGCTGGAATTTGAAAGATTTTATTCGGGAGGTGGTTTGATTTTTTTTTTCGTTTTTGTCCTGTTGCCTTCGTATGTTGCCATTACTTCTTAACGTTTGTATTTGCTCTTAGATTGTTTCTTGTATACAATGGCCAAATTTCAAGGAGGAGCTAAAGGCGTCGTCGTCTGTGAGACGTCGTGACTGTAAAATTTCGTGATATCATGATATGAAATTTCCATAGCCATTTTTGTCTTAGAAAATTGACTCAGTCTTTGGCGCCACTTCTTAAATTAAGTGAACTATTAGCTGAAGTGGTAAAATCCACACACCTGTTGGACCACCAACTGCTTCTCTAGAATTGTCATTTATCAAACTAGGGCTAATCCCCCATGGGACCATGTTGACCACTGTATGAATGTGAAACACGATACCAGATACAGGTTAGCAGAGACAAAGACAGGCCTTGGTGCGTAGGGAGAGGTAACTGATGGAGATAAAGTGGAAAGGGCAATAAAGATATGAATACAATTTTAAAACCAGAAACTCATTTCTTAGTAATATTTTGGAAGTGAAACAGTTCATTCTCAATTTCACAAGTAGCCGATGATAAGCATCACACCATTGGGCCCGCCTATGGCCCGGACGCGAGTCTGACCCCTCAATATCCTTCTGTTCTCAACCAAGTCCTCATTTCCTCCACCCTGTGCCATGTACCATCATTACTTCTGTCTACTTCCTTTAACCTGTGTATGAGCGCTTTTACTATTTTATGCTAATGAGCCAGATGGCATTTACGCCGCCCCAGTTATGAGGTAGAGGTCCGTGACAGTTAACTAGACCATATACTGTAGATTCGGCATTTCATGTGGGTTGAAATGAAATTAGAGGATTTGTAACACTTGCTTGCTTGTGCACCGGGATGTTCCATATTACCCACTGTTGTCTCTTGTAGGAGTTAGAAGCAGCTTTTAAGCAGTTTAACCCTTTGTCTGTATTTTTTTTTCTTTTTTTTTTAGATTTAAAAAGTATAATTAGCTTCGCTTTTGGAGTGAAAGAACTGGGTCTTAAAAATGTCAACTGAGGAATTTTATCAGGTCTAGAGATATTCAAGGAAAACCTGCTAGCTTATTGCTCGTTACTCCCTTTTTCGTACAACAAATATGTCGACTCAGTATTGTACTCGTATTTCAAAATTTACCTCCGAATGGTATTATATCCCAAACCCACCCAAAATATCCTCAATGTCAGAACAGGTCATCAAAAGGTGTTCCTTCTCTAACTAAACTTCACAAACTAAAGTCACGAATCTACTAAAAGCCAGTCACACTTCTTTTGGAAACTGCTACAGATTACTCTTGGATTTTTATTATGTAGAAGGCCAGAGTCATTCAATTCTGTTCTTCGCTTTTTTAATATAAGGTTTGTCAGAACAGGTGTTGATTGCCATCTTTGACCACAGGAAACTAAAAACACTCTACACGGACAATGCTAGGTTAAGGCGCTGACTGATTTGGTACTCGCTCAGAGCGCCAGTTGTTTGACGTTAAACAGAAGGTGCCAAGTCATGAAGCTAATCCTGGACGACAGTTGGTTTTGGGATGATAACCGGTCAACTGTCTTAGGGGCGCCTCCTCCAAGTAGTCTTTCCGGGCGTTAAAACTTTAGTCCAGGCCAGACACTACAGTTATAAATATGATTTAATGATAATGGCAACATTGATAGTTGCATGAAGAGGCAGAAAGTGGCACCATAAAAGAGACACTCGTTTGTAGTTAGGACCGTGTCAACAGGTAAAGCAGAAAGGCACTCGCTTCAGGGCACTGCACTGAAATTGTGCCAGGTTGAAAAGGTAGCAGAATGACGCAATCTTCATTTTTACTAATCTTTCCGAGTATGCTTTTCGCTGATGGAATTTTTACCAAGAGTACTTGGGAAGGTGGGACGCCATTAGTAAGATATTCCTCAAATATTTCGGAAAATGACGCAACTATTTCAGAGCATGTGTCCAAATGCTTTGGGCATTTTTGAGTTCTGAGAATCCTTTTGAAAGCTAACTTCTTGGACCGGGCAAAATAATTTTAATGCCCAACACTAATTGTTAACAACTCAGGTGGGCTAAAAAAGGATTAAAATACCATCCGACATAAGGTAGACTCCACATTTTTGACATGACACCTTCTGTTTAACTTAGTCTTTATCTGACACTGGATGTATCGTAAAAAATGTTAGACATGGGTCATAATTACCTTTTATTCCTGATAGCGATGGTTTGCAGTCTGCCAGTTGCAAGAGCGTAAGGAACGTGGTCCCACTGAGTCCGGGAAATACTTGGTGAATACTGTCGTTGAGACCACTTAGACCTTGTGGCCCGCCCAAGTTCCAAGTAGAAGCAGGCGATTGATAAATGTATCTTGTAATACCAGTGTCATTTGCTCCTGGGAAGCGACTTCCAATACTCAGACGTCTTGTTTTCACGGTGTAATTAGTTGGGAGAAGTTGTCCTTTGCGTAGGTAAGAAATACTTGGGCGATCGAAAACAAAATTTGGAATGTCTATATTGGGTGTAGTTCCATTGAGCAGAGCTGTGAGTGGTATCACATTGGATGAAGTGCAGCATAAAGGATCAGCAACCACAAAAATTATTCCTCCAGATTGTAATTTTGTTTCTGGTTTGATTACTTTGATGTCGTTGATGAATGTTGTTCCTGAAGCAGAAAAGAGGAAAAATAATTATTAAAAGTCTTTATGATCAAATATAATAGGATTCATAACAATTAACATAATGGCGGGTTTGATTGCTCCATAGTAATTAACTCATCAGAAAGTACACGAATGAACTGTTGGATAGTCTTTACTCCAACGGTTATAAAAAATGTTACTACAACCCTGATAATTCTGGATTCTTGAGGGAATTCTGGAATCTCTCACAGCGAACGTGTTCGTGTTTTGTCTTAGATTTGTTTGTTTTTCTTTATTTGGTTAAGTGTTTAACAGGACAGGTTTTCAAGCACCCGTCTTATGCCCATGTTAGTAGACGAGAGGAACTGCGACTGTACTGTAGTCGTTTTCAATTTCACTTGGACAAATACAGAGCGGTGTCTTCATTAGAAAATTGGGTAACTTGAGACATTTCCAAGGACGCTTGTTCACAAACACTTGTCCACCTCCAGTACTGAATGAGGTTAAAGGTGTATTCATTACTAAGAACTTGTGAAAACACTACTTATTGCTTCCAAACATTGACAGACATTGTCATAATTTCTAAGCCTTTGCTGAATTCACAGGCGGTCATGGTGTTTTTTCCTTTGCAGCAACAAGTGAAACTACAAACCAGACCATCATAATACCCTAGGTCAACCTGTGGCAAGTCAAAGGTCGGAGTTTGTACTCTCTGCAGTAACAAGTGAAACTACAAACCAGACCATCATAATACCCTAGGTCAACCTGTGGCAAGTCAAAGGTCGGAGTTTGTACTCTCTGCAGTCTTTTGCTTCAGTCTCTATCTCTAAACCTATTCTACATCTGACTAGCAGTCCTGAACTTGATGGGGCGGCTGTATTGCGTTGGACACACCAGTTCTCGTCTAATTACTGGAGTTAAGCAACGTAACTCCAGATAGTACTGGCATGGGTGACCCCCAACCTTCCTCTTCTTCTTCAGTTTCTCCCTAACATCCCTACAAAACTAATACTAAATTTTCATTGACGTATTCATTACATCAAGTGCAGTGTGTTGTATGCAGTCCCAACAGGACTAACCTTCTTCTACACATCGGCAAGATCGAGTCGAGTACTCCTTTGAGTCGGGATCAAACGGACCCAGCTTATTTAAAATGTTGACCTGTCTTCTTTATGGGACGCTTTCTTCATTCAGAGACTTCGGGGGTGAGGACCTTCCCCTGCTTACTTTGCTAATTATTACACGCACGTTTACTCCGGGCTGGAAGGGTTCTTCCAGCAACAGATGGCTTTGCCCCATACAGAACAGCACTCGCTCGTCCATAAAATTTCTTGACTATCCAATGGGTATGTTAGATGATCACTGTTCAAGGCAAACCCATGATTTCGTCGCATGTACTTCAATAAATTCCTTCTCTGATTTTTTTAAAAGAAAGGCGACCTTAAAAGCAAATGATTTGCATCACTTGTTGCTTATTCCCAAGGTGTGTCTTATGTACGTCGGGAGTCCATTGGTTATAGAATCCTTGACCACTCAATCCTGTGATTCTTCTCTCCTTCCCAAGAAAACTTGTAGTTGATTCCGAAATGCAGATATAGTTCCCTATTTAGGCCATGGTCGGTTTCCTTTACTAGTCCTTAGGCAGTCAGAGGTGTGATTGAAACTGTTTTTAAGGAAGCCATCTATATGTTGTCTATGCATACTAGTACAATGTGGGTCGAATAAATTCTAGTCGTGATGTGATATAAATACTGCATTGATTGCTTAATTGCCATTTCTTAACTGATAATAGTTATGAAGGTTGGTGCGACAGAGTGAATTGGTCATTAGAACGTAGGAGTTACTTTACACCAATTCTTAATGGACAAGTTTCATCTTCTACAGCAACACTTTTCATCATTTTTTACTTGGCAGAACATTTGAACGGTTGCATTTGTCCCCAGGCAACTCACAATGCTATTAGGGAACCGAAGGATTACTCAGAACATCGAAGCTCGCCGTGGTAGTGTACTTGTGTCGGGGGTCGATGATAGCAAGTTCGATCCTGACTTAGCCTAGTGGTAAATCCGGCACTGCTCACATGAGTGACTTATATTCAGGTGAGAACGAAACTAATTCACTCCCCATTAATGCCTAACGGCCCTAACCTGTGAGCATTGTCAAGTGAGTGAAGTTCGAAACCTAATTATTCATTGTTCTAAAAAAATATCTCGGAGAATCCAAGCTAAATTTCTGAGAATTCTTAAGAAATATTAATTTGTGGTCCCACCCAGTTTAGGGTATTTCACACTCGTATCTACAATTTGGTGTGGCTCTCGTCTCAGCCAAAAATGTATTGCGTTTGCCAAAAATTTTTATAGGATTCATTTAATTTCATGGGATTGATTTTTGCCCGGTATAAGAGTTCAGGTTTGTAGACGGGAGCTGACATGGGTCACTTGAAGTCAGTGGTCTCTACAAGGATCGGCCTGGACAGACAACTAACCTCAATCATGTGCGAACCTGGGTACTTTGAGCTCGAAACAAATACTCTGTGATCTGAGGTCTGTCTAAAATGATACAAGGAAATTTTTTCTGAAAGCGCACCTTTCTTCCCGAGGGCAACGAATTGACTGACGTGGTTTAAATGGTGGCACTTGACAACACCGGAAAATTCCCCAGAACACATGTTCATTTGCAAAGTCTGTAGCTTGTTTTTTGTTATAATTAGTGTTGTCCTTAGGTTGTCAAAGTTCAGGGGAATGAATTGTCAATTTCCCTTTAACTCAATAAAGTGATACTTGAATTTTGAAAGTGGTTCTCATCGGGCGTTGTTGACACAGTATGTTAACTCTAAGTGGATTCATGGTAATTTGAAAACTTTTTTCTGATATTGGTGGTTTGGGTGGGTATTTGCTGAAATTGACACTCCTTAGTGCTGTGCCACTGCCTACCGTGAAATGATCGCTGAAGTACGAAGGCACACTCTTGCCTCTAACTTATAATTGTGATTCTTTCTAACAAATCCGGCATTCTCCTAACCCTACCCTGAAATCAGGATTGGAATTCATCGAATTGAAATTTGAAACACGTTTTTATAATTTCATCATAAAAGTCATATACCATTTAATGATCGGCACGTATTCGCTAAATGCATCTGTAATTCATTGTGAGTGGACGTGTCAATTTCATAAAAATTGTATTCCTTTCGACCTCAGGGCAGCAGTCTGCAAAGTTTCTGGGAGGACAGAGCACATAAATGAATGGAAAGTGCAGTATCGAATCCGGATCTTAAAAGCATAATGATAGAAGACAAGTGCCAGCTGCGTAAAGATACTTTCCTATAGTCCATCCGTGTGTTTCCCAATTCAAGCAGGACAAATGGGTACCCGACCCTGTCATGGGCAGGAACGGGGTTAGGAATCACAATGATTTTTTTTTTTTACATTTTGTTATTTTTAAATGCGAGTTTATTTCTTTTTTCAAAAAGCTATACTATATGTTGATGGTATTATGTAGTATAAAAAGTCTTAGGATCACCTCCAAGTAGGCTGCCCAGGGCGTTAAAAATTATTTAGTCCGACCCTGTGGCCTGTTGAAAAATTTGTGGGCACCTAATACTTCTTTAACTACTACATATGATAATCGTTAAGTGCAGCTATGTAACTATGACATCACAACGAACTAAGCTGATATCATCCGTTTGGTTATTGGCAATTTGAATGTGTCAGGAATTCACACTACCTCATAAGACATTTCAATCTGCTGATAACCTGTTGGAACAATACGTGTTTTGAAAACTTGAGTTGTTTATTGAATAATCGTATGACCTAAGGTCAATAAGCCGGTATATAATTTGGAATGCTAACTATTAGTAAACCACCGAAGAGTGAAGTGTGATATCACTCACTAGTCTTTTAGAGGTCTAGGTCTATTAGACATTCATGTATGGGTGACCATGTCAAGTTCAAACATAAACATTTCTTCCTACACTGAAACGTGTAAAAATTATACACTTTATGAAATATAGTTATGAGATGTTCTTCTGAGAGTGAACGAAGAATATAAATGCCTGTTTTTCATCAGCTACCAGTCTGCTAATGCTCCTAAATTTTCAGGGCTTGGTAAAAGGCACTTGGTGAATTATATTGCAATGAAAATTACTAACATCACAGGCATAGCATCTCCAGTCGAGATGATGCACTTGAACACTAGGATCACGCATTCCTTTCATATTTTATGGTTCTCCTGATTTATGATCAGTTTTAGGTACTTTAAATTTAAATTTTCTTTATTTTATTATAAATCAGACTGGTTGGCCTAGTGACCCAGTAGTTAGGGTACTTGCACTTCGCGATTCTATGGTGGGAGAGGGAAGAAAAGCAGCTTCTTGAAGCATGTTCTTGAAGATTGGCAACATTTAAAGGTGTAGGAGCTCTCCCTCTGGCGTCGCGTCGGTGTAGGGAAAGTGTCCCGACATCGTTTTAAATGAGTAAGGAGCATTAGGTCAGCAGCCGATTACCTAAAAAATACCATTCAGTAGTTCGCCCATTGGCTTACTCCTAGGGAGTAAATAGGCATCCAAACCTGGGTATGAAACCCGGCGGAAAAGGGTCCTGGAATGATGAACCGCCTTGGGGTTGCAAATGTAACCCCTTTTATAATAGTTTGAAGGATAAAAACGACTAGTTTCATAAAACTACGGTGATATGATATATTTTACAACTAAAACTGTCACGTTTCGTCTGTGAAGGAAGCCAAAAGCGGCACTAACCTTGACTAATGATCCAGACAATTGTCGAACGGGGGACTTAACTATAAAAATCTCCTTTTAAGTATTATAGTAGTATTGTATGTAAAAATGTGTGATATATTATAACATTAATAATAGTAGACTTGAAGCAATAATTTAAAGATGATGCCTAAAAGTAGATCCGCTCGTTAAATGGTTTCAAAGCATGTGGCGGCAAAAAAAGAAGCAGGTGCAAAGAGTGCCAAAGACTGATTCAGTCAACCAGCAGGGGTCCCAGACTTCTTGTCCTTTAAACAACAACGTGTAAGGATTATTACTTTTTCATTGGTTGAAAGACCGCCTAGGTTCCTTTCTTACGTTACATCATGGGTAACTCTTTTGCTGTCTACAAGATGCCAACTCTTATGCACTAAGATTTCTTTTCTAAAGGTTTTTATTTTTCTTAAGACTTTGAGGTATTACATAGCAAAATATAAGATTGAATTAAGACTGGCTGGTGTGTCTTATGAAGACTCGATCCTGAGCTAGATGGATGACTCTGTGGAGAGAGGGAACTCCTAAGTGTACGCCTCTTGATCGGGGCCGGATAATATCCTTCGGACCTCACATAAAGAAGTGGCCCCATGAATTTGTTACGAAGAAATCCATCCAATAGTTCATCCAAGAGTCTCCTGTTCATGCCTTTCACAAGATTTGGGTTAGGAGCGATGATGATGGTGATGATGATCACATGGATATACGACTATTTGGGCGGACAAGTTTGAAATGTGTTGCATAGTCCTGTGTGTCGATGGGGTAGGACAGTTTTATGATAGGTAACGGATTAGTTAGTGAAATCCTGTTAAAGATGTATGAAGCAGGCTTTAGTTCTGTGTAGGATGCCATTTCAAATAGTAGGGGTTTCATGGAATTTTACGTTAAGGGAAACATTTTTCTGAGAAAAATATAGTCTTAGGAATCCGTATTTACTATCCTTTAACCTGTTACTGCATATTCTGTCCTGTTTTGACGAGTTTAATTACCGCAAGGAGTTTGGTGTCGTGTTGTAGTTCTCCACTAACCCTTCCAAAAAAAGGGGTGCCTAGGTTTAGTTTAGACCAGTGCTGGTTTAGACTAACACAAAAGGTATAGAAACTATCCTTAATTTAATTTTGTAGTAATTTTTAACATGCTTTTGAAAAATTTCGGCAATTTGGAAAATATAAGGCGTTGATTAAGTGGATTGCATTACAAAAACATTTTATGACATTGTGGTCATGTGTAGTTTATGTTATAGTTGTCCATTTTTTGTTGTACATAAAAGAAAATTGCTGTGGTCGGCAGCGGATAATTAGACAGTGAAGGGCACAGGGGCAAGGATGAAATATGGCACTTTCTCAAGGTGATTACCGAAAAAAAAATATTTTTGTTCTTTTGCTTCTGCAGAAATGTTAAAAGTCATTAAGAGGACGGACTGCATTGCAGCAGCGTCTTTACTCTTCACGGTGTTACTCTGGCGGAAATGCTTATTAGATGTGGTTTTGAGATATTTCAGATAGGTTGTTGTCCGTCTTTGAAATGTGGCCTTCACAAGGTAACTTTGATTTTTGTTAGGGTTTTTTTAACAGCATTTTTGCCACCCTTTTCATCCTCTCCTTCCCCTACTTTCCCCACTTATACATACAACATAGCACGTAAAAACTGGCCCTTAATTAGCAGGAACCGGTAAACAGTTGAATCACATTGTAAGAATTGTATATTTTGAAAGCAATCATTTCCGCCTGCTAGCCACACAACCGAGCATTTTCGGTAAATGACGTTATACTCATGTAGTTTCACGGTTTTATTATAGTGAGATGATTACAAAAAAAGGAGAAAAAAAAGATATAACTTCAACCTACCATCTTTTGTAAGTGATGTGATAGGTAATCCACCGACGGTTGATAAAGGCGACTTTATTTCCTGAAGGCTGACGGGTTTGGCGATAATGTGATTTGCAATAAATTCTGCAGAGAGAAAAGAAATTTAAAAAAATATTAGCATAAAAATCAAGACTTAGAAACTGTTTTGTACATCCAATAGCATCCAATAGCTTGTGCACCCGTTTTCACTCGACAGGGGGAGCGGCTTATTGCATTGGACACACCAGCTCTCGTCTGATCACTGAAGTTAAGCAACGAAACCCCAGCTAGTACTAACATAGATGGTCACTTGAGAAAACTGGGTACTGCTAGTATCCAAAAAAGCGTCGCATTAGTGTAGTGTCTGTGCAGTCTCTGCATTAGAACTACGCAGTGGACTGGGCTCTAATGACCTTGTAGTTGAAGGGCCCTAAAACATCAATGAACCAACGCACCTAACCCAGCTTGTACTAATATTGGTGGGCGTTTGGGAAATTTGGGTACCGCTAATACCCAAAAATCGTGGCATTAGCGTAGTGTCTGTGCAATCTCTGCTTTAGAACTAAGCAGTGGACGGAGCTCTAATGGCCTTGTTCTCTCGATAGGGCCGGATTGGAATTGCTATATCACTATTCTTTGACCATCAATAACATTTGGTAGCGGGTTGTATTTTGCTGTCTCAGTATGCAGTGAGCACTTCGTTTTTCACTCAAAAGAGGAAAGACATGCGTTCTCATGCCTTTATGGGACTTTCTACGGCAGACTTGAATAGCTTTTAAAATTAAGGCTATAATGGTACGATTTAAAAGGAAATTTTAACTGTTGCATGGGTCAACAACATTTTCAATTCTTGATAGCTATTATGTAGTTTTTATCCTATTTAATTTGAAATGTGGTGCTTGAATAGCATATCATACTGTAAATTTGAACCGGGTCATATTTCACAGTGGTTTCTTTCAAAATCTGGAAACTTCGACAAATAAATTTTCTATAATGGTGATTTTTTTTTCAGTTTTACACCTTTTCTGTACCGCTAGATGCCCCATCTAAATTTAGAGATTGCCATCAACTTAATGGCTATTGTGTCTCGTCTGGGATGTTAGATTCACAAGGCCAAGGTCGTGTTTAGATATTTTTGTTTGGTTGAGTATTAGTCTTTGACAAAGCCATCTCAGGATGGAAGCACGCACCCTGTGACGAACCGAGGCCGATATATAAATATCGGACAGAGGAGAACCTTGGGAGAATGGGGGAAGGAGGTAGTAAACAAGAGGAATTCGAGAAGGGTTGTATAAAAGGATATGCTTACAATATGTGGTATGACCTTGATCAGTCTATGGTATAATGCAGTCTGGGGAAGAAGATGCAGGCTGCAGGGCAACTAAGAAGAGGGTAACTTCTATTAGTAGAAGTGAAGCATTAGTTTGTCCCATCATCCCTTTCAGTTAGTGGGGCAAAATGTAAAGTCTACAACTTCAAGAGATCTAGCCACGTAAGCTGCACGATATGTGTCCCATCTGGACTTATCATCATACCCTAACTGCCTCAGTCCGTTCTTTGGTCGAGTCGGATCTGCCGGTTTTGACCATTCATTCCATCTTGGACCAGGTCTGCGTCAACTTTCGCTTAACTTGACCGTCTGCCTTCCTATGACCTGCATCCCGGATTTGGACCGTACCACCTCCTCCTTCCTTATTCTCATAATATGTACATATCATCTCGGCTTTTCTCTCAGCCAACGAATAATCGAAGTAGTGGAGGGAGGTCGACGAGATATAAGATGGTCTTAGAAAATTTGTTTGGGGTATTACTCCATTAGAATTCGGCCCTGTACTTGTTATTCCTGAGATGATTGCGCATTATTTTTTTTCTGAAATAAACTGCATTTGCCTGTAATTTCTTTCTTTATCTTAACAAAAGTAAAGATGACTCATCACTGAAGGGAGAAAGTGGTTACCTTCAGTAACCTTTTTTTCGGCA
This sequence comes from Trigoniulus corallinus, assembly GCA_013389805.1. Lineage (NCBI taxonomy): Eukaryota > Metazoa > Arthropoda > Diplopoda > Spirobolida > Trigoniulidae > Trigoniulus > Trigoniulus corallinus. The sequence goes on along the minus strand of JAAFCE010004209.1, from coordinate 1,609,840 downwards.
ATGCCAAGGCCAACATTGTCCTTACTAGTTCTTGTCGCTCGTGTGGATATTGCCATCATGATACATGATCCCTTCTTCTTGAGGTCATTATTTATTGGCAGTATAAAAAATACCCGTCTGTATGTCTCATTATTTTCATGTGTCGGATGTTGTATTTCTTTCTGTTTTTCTCCTTCATTATGAGTTTGGTTACACACAGAAAGATGATGTGATGAGATCACCGGGTGACATAATTTCCAAGGTAAGACATTGAATATCATAGGTAGTTCCGCTTCTACTGCCTTGAGAAAAAAATCATGATGCGCTTACTTCCATCACCTACCATTTTTGCGTCAGAAAGGTTTGGAAGGGGTTATGTCAAGGAATGCCAACTCTGACAGTTTGATGGCGTTACTCATGGCAGCAGTAACGAGGTAATCAATTCTAGGATGTTAGCCAATCTGAGTCATTCTTTTGTCCTGGAATAGATTAGAGTGGTTTTGCAGACCAATTGCAAATGCCAAAAGACCCTAATGAGGAATTTGTTGCTGGTATGTGGATGACCCAAGTTGTTGATTCAGTGTGGGACTGGTTTCGTAGAACACAATTGCTCAAATTGATTTGAGATAAGAGAAAGACCTAATTGCAGTCTGTCCTCATGGGGCCCTAATTGACAAAACAACTAAATGTGTCAGACCGATGCATTCTTGTCAAGCAGAAGGTTTATCCTGCAGGCTGAGTAAACCAACAGGATAAGAAACCAGTCAGAGAATTGTTGGAATCAGTAGTAAATCAATTTCCTGTTGGAGTGGTCTCAAGATATATATATATATATAATAGTCTGTCTAGGTGGCTTAGTAGTTGCCTGCTTGGTTCCTCAGTCCATGATTGCAGGTTTGTGACTTTCGGACGAGGCAAAATCTCTTTCGTCGGTGAACGAAGTTACTCTCGCGATAAAACTACGTAGAAAATATCGTTCCGTTGTCGAAAAACCCGTCGCCCATATGTTCCCGTATGGGCGACGGGTTTGAAGTGTGATGATGTGGTGCATCACACGGTTCTGTGACTTCCCGTTAGACTGAATCCACCTCAGCCTGGGATCAGCAGAGCTGAGAGCCCATTTAACCCGTTTGTACTGGGAATATAATGTAGGCCTGCCTCGGTCGCGCAATAGGTAGCGTGCTCGATTTATTGCGCCTGTGGTTCCACATTCGATACTGGATGAAGGTGAGTTGGCTTCTTTGGAGCGAGAGAGTGAGAGAAGCCCCGAGTGTGCCTTCCTTCGGATGAGAAGTTGCCTCGGTCAGGATTGAACCTATAACGATGGCTTTGTGAGACACACACCCACCGTGCCACCACATCTGATAATGGTTATCAAGGTTGGCAAAGGCTGTATGAGTGTGGATTATGATCTTGAACGTATATTAACCAAAAAAATGTTTTTTCTTGTCAAGAAAAAAGAAACACTGGCCTATTTTAGTTTCATATGCATTTGTTATATGTTAAATTAATAGATAGACTGTTTGAGAGGGTGCCTGGGCCATCCCTAATAAATATTCTACAGGCGTCATTGTTTCCTTCGAAACATTAGGTTCTTTAAATGGTTTCGACTATTGACGTAACAATAACCGGTCTAATTATTTTATTAGAGTGGGTCGTTCAATTGTTAACATGTACAGGTCCGAAATCCTTGTAGGAATACAAATCCCAAACCTGGAAATCCTGTTCTACCAGTCTACTCCACCCTTTATCTGTCTGTAGTCAATGATAAATAGTTGTTTTCATTTTTGAAAGAAAAAAACGATAGCATGTGCGGAAATAAAATAAAATTAAGGTTGGCGTTTGGCTAGTTTTCGTGTTTGACTTTTAATATTACTGCAGCTGGCCACATTATAAAACCTTTTCGAACACACGCATTTCGAAATATAAACTTGGGCCCTTAGGTTTTCCAAATTTAAACTCTTGATCCATCCACTGCAAGGTCAGGTATTTATTTTCCCAGTTGAAATTGGGAACATATGAATCGATTCCTGGACGGCGCTTTTTTAAGCAACCGGCTGTCGACCGAATGCTGCAACTTCTTGCCTATTTTCCTCCTGGGCAGTGCCGGATTTAGATATTGAGAGGCCCTAGGCTATTTCAATTTTGAGGCCCTTTTCGAGCCCTTTTGAACCCCTTTTCTTAAGTTTTGAAGCCTGCTAAATGTTGAGGCCCTAGGTCAGTGGTGGCGAACGTTTTTTTAAAGACGGGTCACAATAAGTCGAAAATAAACCAAAAAGTTGTCCGCGGGTCAGGTGCAAGCACCATTTAATTTTATGAATAAAAAAATTATGATTAATAATGAATAAATTAGTTCATTAAAGCAGCAAATAGAGAACGTCATCATAATACCTTTATCCCGCCTGTGGTAGGGTCGGGTCTGCAGTTTCTAGCTCGCCAGGTCCCCTTCCACCTCACACACTATGAGACGATAAACTAGATATGATTCTCGCACGGGCCACCTAAAATTGCATGGCGGGTCACAGGTTCGCCACCACTGCCCTAGGCTTCAGCCTAATTAGCCTATTGGTAAATCCGGCACTGCTCCTGGGGTTAACTTCATTCAAGGGTTAGGACACATGATAGGGCTGTTAACTCACAAGCGTATAGTTCCTCTCTCACTTTGGGTACAACTTTTTTTTCGACAAATTAGTGGACAAATCTCTTCTTCCTGGACCTAAACAAGCAAACAACGTTGTGTCTAATTTTATGTTTTACTCTTTTGAAAACCTTTTGTCATCCTGGACTCAAAAAAGGAGTTTTAGTTTACGGTTAACGCTTTTAAAAACATGTAAGAGTTATTCCTTCCTGAAATGTTGAGGCATTTTCTTTCACGACTTGTAGAAGGTAATAAATTTGGGTTTTATTTTTGGAGATGGGAAGTCTGGAATACTGAAACTGTCTGTAAATACTATAAAACTTGCACGTTAAATCATAAGGAACCAGTTAAAATTGAAAATTTATCTTTCCTTAATTGACTACCTGTGGTTTTACGACTTCTGTTAAAGTATTACAATTTTACAGATTGCACAGACATTTACCGCTGAGATTTCTATATGAGGTCCATTTGAGTCTGTCTCGGTGGTTGTTTAGCATGCTTGACTTTTAGTGGAGCGGCGAGTTGCGTTGGACACACCAGTTCTCGTCTGATCACTGAAGTTAAGCAACGTAAGCCCAGTTAGTACTGACATGGGTGGTCGCTCGGGAAAGCTGGGTACTGCTAATACCCAATAATCGTCGCATTAGTGTAGTGTCTATGCAGTCAATGCATTAGAACTATGCAGTGGACGGGTCTCTAATGACCTTGTAGTTGACGGGACCTTAAACACCAACAAACAAACAAACAATCCAACAAACAATTGACTTTTAGTTCGTGATTACAGGCTCGATCCTGGCTAAGGCAGATGGCTTCTCTCTCCGCGACACGGAAGCCTAAAGTGTGCCTTTCGTTAGATGGGAAGTAAAGTTGTGGCCCAGTGTGATGTGCATCATGTTACAAAAGTTGAATTGGTAGAATTTAGAAGTGTAGGAGTCGTCCCCTGGCGTCGAAACCCCATTTGAGAATATAAGTTGACATTAAATATATAATTAAAAGGTTGCGGCATTAGGTCGACCCGTCTCGGTGGCGCAGAAGGCAGCGTGCTCGATTATTGCATCACTGGCTCTAGGTTCGGTACTGGATCGAAGTGAGTTGTCTTCTTTTCGATGAGAAAGAGGCCCCAAGTGCGCTTTCCTCCCGATGAGAAGTAAAACCGAGGTCCTGTGTGGTGTACAGTGGCATTTGCACGTAGAAGAACCCTACGGGTAGATGAGGCAAAATTTCCAGGTGCAGGAGCTCGCCCCCCCCCCCCCTTGACGTCGGTGGAGTGCCCCAAAGAACAGTAGACCGATGATAATGAAGCATAGGGGGTAGCAGCTTTGATCAGCAGCCGGCTGCGTAGAAGTACCGTCCTGTGGCCATTCAGAGGAGCAAAGATGGGTACCCAACACTGCCATAGGCGGGGAAACGGTTAGGAGTGGCTTATCAATTTGATGCTTCATAGTACTAAAAGGTTATAGAAATTAAATAAATCTGGACTTGGTGGCCGCAAAACATTAATAACCACAAGAAAATGGTTAGGACAACATGTTACTTCTAGGTGACCAGAAGATGCTGTTTGTCGGGATGGAGAAAAAACGGCAGAGGGGACAAGGACAGGTAGAATTAAAACTGAATTAATTAGTGGTAGTTTGAGAGTAAAAGGCTTTGTAGAAAAGATGACCAAGAGTAGACTGAGGTGGGATGGACCGAGCTAGCAGGTGTTGCATCATGCCCTCTCCTTCACATTCTCCATCGACAACTTCTAATTTTAAAGGTCACGTATGTGTAATCTGTGGCAGCACGGACGGACAATCAATTCAAGGCCGCTTTCGTTATTAAAACGGTATGCAGAATGCTACTAAAGTACAAGGTTACAATAAATTATTGGTGTTTAATAATTTTTTGTAAACTTGACACCGCCATCTTACAGTATACTGTAGATGTAACCAGTTAACCACTAAATATGCGTAATGTTTTATTTCGTATAGTAGTCTTCCCTGTATGTTGATGAAATCGGTTAGTGATTGTATTTTGTGTTCCAAATTTTTTTCCGCCCATGGAAAGGGTCGGTACCCATTTTAATCCTAAGTCACTACACTACAAACAGCCTTATTTAGCCAATTTGGCATTGGAGAGACTAACTTTCATTCCTACATACTGTATGACCCGTAAAACTCTTAAAACCCTAAGCTATAATTGTTGTGTCCTCCTGGTGGCCTTTCCTTTCAGGAAGTCCTCAACTTTATCCTGTCCAAGGGTATTCCATTGTCGAATGGTCCTTGGTAAAAAAAAGACCAGTAGTATGAGTCTGTCTGTGCCTTTATCTCCGTCGATTTATGTGAATGATCCTTTCTCTCCTTATACTCAGCCAGGGACATACTTCCTACCAGAGGTCCATTGCACCCTATCAGCAGCAGTCTGATTTTACCTCTGGAACCAGGGGCATACTGACGAACTATTGAACGGTATTTTTTACAGTGCAACTCCTTGCTTACAAAATGTCGGCCTACAGTATTTTCGTTCTAAATCTGCGCCCGGGGACAAAGACTGAAATCTGCGCCCTCTGGCACCCGCTAAACTTAATGTCAATTAATATTTTGCGCCCCCTGTCGTCTGCGCCCAGGGACATCTGTCCCCCTCCGCCCACCCCTCGGTACGCCACTGTGCCAGGGAGTGAGTTCCTACACATGGAATGTTTGCCGATCTACAAGCAAATTTCTCATCATATAGGGAAATTTTTTCTTGGTGGTGACGTCGTAATTACACGGGGCCATAGTTTTACTCAGCCTGGTTTTACTTCCCATCCAAAGGAAGATTCATTGTGACCTTCTTTCTCAGCCGAAAGACGTTATTTCCCTCGGCCTAGGTCGATCCTGTCCTTTCACTTCTCCTTTTGGTTATGCTTGATCCTCCCTATGAGAGAGGATGCTCGAGGAGTTCGGGCTCTCCATTTTTTCGGTTCCTCACGAAGTCTTTGATAAACCTCTCTCATAGCCCCATATCACGCATACAACCTGCTCTTATACTTGTCCTTGGCCAACCACATCCCCTCTACACCCGTTATCCGGCATTCCAGTGGGGAACCAAATCAGATTTTTCCTTCCTTCTTATAGAATGTCCACACCACCTCTCGCTGCTCAGCTTGCTCTCTCGCTTCATTATACTGTATGCAGTATGCACCATATTTATGGACATCACCTTTGTCCTTGAAAAGTTGTATAACCTTTCTGCCACGCCAGGCAGATGGCATTTACTGTAGTTCCCAACCCAACTTCCTGTAGACCCCTGGCTTTATCACATTTCAAGGTGGGGGAATCGTACCAAGGCCTACTGATTAGTTTGTCTCCCACGTTTCTTAAGGTCTTAACTATTCCCTACTCTTGCACCCATATCGCCACTCCTGCAGCTGTGATCTGTCCTTCGATCTCACTTTTATTTGGTAATCTTATTAAATTAATTTGTTCAGACATCTTCAAATACTACAAATATTTATTTACTTATTGCTATTTTAGTTGGGGTGCAGCATACGCCATTCCATGGTGCTGTTGTAGCATGTGATCTACAGCAAGTTGCATCTGGCAGAGCTTGTCGACAGGGTTGCTCAAAGAAAGAGAGGTGTCCCGCTGCAAACATTTCAATCTCATTTAGATTTTATTTGCTGGAGAATTATGAGATCAAATGTGCCAAATCTGTTTATTGCATTTTTAAATGATATCCGTGCTGTATGCTGAGGTAGTCCAGAGGTGCCAGAAATATGCATGTAGATCACACTACAGCAGTACTCATTCCTTTACAGATGACCTCAAACCTTGGGATTCAACGTCGGGATCATGCCCAACCCATTATATTACCAGTCAGGACCTACAATCTAAAAACGAAAATATTTGAAAGATGGGGAGACAGCGACTGTTCCTTACCTTTAGCAGCGAGAGAATTTTCCACCAGGCGGGTGTAGGCCTCGGGCTGCTTAGCAAAGCCTTCATCTGCTACAGCAAATACGGTACAAGGAGGCGGTCTTGCATCTGTAAAATAAAATATAAAAATTAACAACGTGGTACTTAGTTTTAATGTTTTCTGATGTTTTAGCTAATAATTTAAACAGTGGTTAACCTCAGTATGCAAGTTTAAATTCTCAGATAGGTATCGGTTATGGAGCGGTCATATCCCACGGATGTTGAACTACTACTACTACTACTATGACGATCAATTTATTTTGCAGTTGTAAACACGGGAGTAGCCTTTTCCGGGTTGTTGCAGAGTCAGCTACTCGCACGTTCGCCGGGACAAATTATAACAAAAGAATACCAACACCCCAACTAAGTAGCGGGTTCTCGTTATGCGAATTGCTCTCACGTTAGCATAGTTTCATTATATCAATCATTCCAGCTATTTGTTTACAGCATTTCTCAATATCAAAAAGACTCGGACTGACCTAGAAATGATCAAAAACAATCCTCTGCTTCAGCTCCTGAATGAAGCTTTGATCCTATGATCTGCAGCTAGATTGTTAGAGCCCTCAGATGTAGACAGGAAACAGATTTGAAGGAGATTAGAGGCAGTTGTCGTGGGGCGTGTAAATGCTGTACCTGCTTCTGGTATCGGGCCAACACTCTCTAATATAAAATTGGTATGAGTTCCAGTGCTTATTTGAGCCTGTAACTACGCCGTTGAGGGGTCATTGACTTCAAATTTCTAGGAGGAAAGATTGTGTGAAATTATTCGTTGATAACACGCTTCACTAAATTTATGAGTTTGCGGTTCTCATTGGATTTGTTTTTCTGGTGAATTGAGCCCGTAGTTTGCATTTCCATCAGGCGGAAGCTAACTGTTATCTATCGTGATGTGTCTACCGGATCATAATTTCACTTGTACCAGGTGTAGATCAAATGAGTGTTTATTTTTAAGGGACGATATGTCAGCATTAACCAGTTTTCTGTAGTACATTTAGTCTGTTTTTTACACCGTAGATAGGCTCCTGGAGAATCCTCGCAGAAAAACCACAACGTAAAAAAATGTCCAGTGCACCCATTTACTCCCTGTTGGTACTCTTTCTTTCATAAAATTAAGTCTAGAGTGTGGTTTTTATTTTGGGGCCATAGGAACCGCATTAAATTGAAATAAGTCGTAATAAAAAGTGTTAAACGAAAATCGTGTAAAAAAAAAAACAGAAATGTGTTTTACTTATTATTATTACCAACCCATTTTTCAATCTGTGACAGAATGAGGTTTCGACCTGTCCCATTAGTAGTATCCAGAAAGACGAACTTTTGGACGAAATTCTTACATTGCTAGCCACCGGTAGAATTCTTCAGGCCCCTGCGTATTTAATGTCAGATTTATTTTCTTTTTGGATATATGACAAGAGGTTATACCTTAAATGATATAGGGAGTGACTGTATTGCGTTGGGCACACCAATTCTCGTCTGCTAACTGTAGATAAGCAACGCAGCCCCACATAGTACTAGCACGGGTGACCGCTTGGGAACACTGGATGCTGTTCATACCCAAAAATCGTCGTAACAGCGTAGTGTCTGTGCAGACTATGCAGTGGACGGTGCTCTAATGATTGTTGTAGTTAAAGAGCTTTAAAACACCAACCAACGGATATGATATCCTACGGGACCACGGCATTACTGGAGCTCTTTTTTTTTCAGTTGGAAAGTAACCATCCACCTTGGCAAGGATCAGACCTATAACCCGTGGACGTATGATTCAAACACGTTAAAACCACAGCGAAGGAAAAACCATAATTCTAAAAATAGAATGCGCGCTGTGCTCTTGGGGTGCAGTTTTTTTCTTTTTGCTGTCCGGCTCTACTAGTTACCAAAGGATTCCGGGTGGGTGCTTCCTAAATTTTCAACAGGGAGGAGGACATGTCCTCCAATTCTTTACCGCGTTTCGTCCTCCCATCGTTTGAATTTTGGGCGTATTGTAATTTTTACGTTATACGGGACAAAGTTTTACATTCTCAACATTTCGCAGTCTCATATTGAGGATATTATAATCTCTCATCTTTTATGTGTATTGACTCTGCACCATGTTTGAGAAGATGAGGGAGAGGCGGTTGAGGTGGTATGGGCATGTAATGAGGAGAGAGGCGGTTGAGGTGGTATGGGCATGTAATGAGGAGAGAGGAGGAGGAGGAGCTTATTAGATCCATTATGGGTGAGCACGTGGTTGGGGGCACCAGAGGTAGGGGAAGGCCAAAGCGGACGTGGGAGCAGGTGGTGCTGAAGGACATGGAGAAGTGTGGGGTGAAGGGGGACATTGTGTGGGATAGGAGGGAGTGGAGGATAAGAACCTGCAGACCCGACCCCCGCCACGGGCGGGAGAAGGGTGAGATGGTGATGATGACTCTGCACCATGTTTGGTCGACTACTAAATTATTGTCATTGAGTCAAAATGCAAGCGTTCTATTATCATGCACACATGATTGGTACCCATTTGTTCCGTTGGAACCGGAAACAGGCGCAAATGGTTGCCGACCTACTGCTACAACCCAATGATTATTTAATTTCGGTCGGCCTTCGACACTTGCGGGAGCTGCTTATTGCGTTGGACACACCAGTTCTCGTCGGATCACTGAAGTTAAGCAATGCTACCCCCATCTAGTGCTAACATCGGTGGCCGCTTGGGAAAACGGTACCACTACTACCCAAGTGTCTGTGCAGTCTCTGCATTAGAACTATGCAGTGGACGGGGCTCTAAATGACCTTGTAGTTGATGAGCCCGTTGTTGATCCGACACTTGGGGACGACAGCGTACAATTTAAAACTTTACGTAGAACTTTACTCCTCGTAGGAAATACTGCAGGTGAAATTGTGCACGTAACGCGGGGTACACTGTATCACTCTACCTGTAGAGCTCTACAACCAGAGAATTGAACTCAAGTAACTTGCACACTGCTCGAAAGCGCAGCCCTTTTAATAAGTTTTTTAATCAAATATGCAGGTTTGAGGCAAATTCGCTACTGCATAATTTTTCCGTTTTTTAATCATATTCTAGACATACACCGTGAAGTACTTTTTTTTTCTTGTTAGCGACCTTTAAAATTTATAATACAGATAAGAATTTAATGACGAGGACTTCTTAATATAGCAATTCGAGCTAGCGGCACGAGTTAAATAAAAATTTCTTTATAATCAATTTCAACTATGCAGGTCATGGTCAAACATCCGTTCCAACATCGGTAATAATAATTTAGAGAAAAAATTTTATAGTGTACTCGTTTTTTTGCAAAAAAAAATGCGATGATGTTCAACGAACGAGCGTCTGTGTCAGTGTATTTCAAAATGAAATAGAGTTGATTCAGATCAGGTCCATGCATGGGTGGTGCTTTGTTCTAGATCCATTCGATTAAATTACTGTGCGGTTAGAATCTATAAGGTCTTAATTCACTACTCTCCACCTGATCCATATAAACTGCATCGTTGTGATAATCTTAACCAGTCACTCTTCTCCTGACTGTCCCATGCCACCTCAGTATAGTCTTTCAATTTTCAGCACTGCCTTTGCTACCTCACGTGTGAATCGCATTACACAGATTTCAGTTACTCGCACTGCCCAACTTTCTGATTCATGAAACTTAACTAGTCTAAACGCTACCCTGGCATAAACAATATTATTTTAACGATTTTTTTCTAAAAAGATTCGGTCTCGGTGGTTCAGTAGTCAGCGTGTGTAACTTTGTGAGTTTACGGTTGCGAAAGGGAAACGCAAAGTTGCCATCAGATGTCCGATGGGAAGTAGAGCCGTGACCCTGTGTGGTGTGTAGGATGTCATCTTCACGTAAGAAGAATTCGCGATTGGCGCTAGTGATCGAAAGTAATTGCTCACAAGCCGAAAATCAGGTCTGGACGTTTGTCAGAGGGATGGTGGGTATCAAATTTAAGGCCATCATCATACTGCCAGGTATGTTGGATTGAACCCAATATAAGCAACACTTATCTAATGTCACTGAGTCGCAAGTGATTTTCAAATAAGGCCATGGACGGTTGACGACACGTGCATTTTAAGATTTCAACTAAACTAAACACTTATATAAAATAAGAAAGTACGAAGAAAATAGGTCTTGGTGATATTTGGGATTAAGTAGACAGTGAAATGGCTGTTTCAGTCATCACTGTGTTTGCTCACCTAACAATGATACTGCCTGATTAAAAGATAATACCAGTAGTTTAATTTTTATTCTGAAATCGTTGTTGAGAAATGTCGTCATAATTCGGGAGCTAGTCATTAAAACCCCAAGTCTAAATTTGATGACCTATTTTAGTAGTTTTTACCTCTCCCCTGATTGCAGAATTCTCGATCGAGTAAGCAACTTTTGGTTAGATCACTTAAAATGATGTTCTCATTGACTTGTATGTCGTCAGATGGTTGAACTGAAGGTGAGTTGTGCACCCACGCAACAGACTGAGACTGGGACAATAGCAATAAGGGAGCCCTTCATGCCATGGCATTGACCAATGGTTCCTAAACTTACGGTAATTCTAATTCACTACACTGCAGGCAGCCTTTATTTGGCCAGTATGGCAGTGGAGAGACCAACTCATTCCGTCGCATTACTCTTACACGACTTTTCCAAAAGTTGCTAAATTGATGCCTCTATTTTGCGGACAGCCCCCACCACCTAAATATCATTGACACATTGTTATTTTGCTATATGGACCAGTGTTTTGAACAGTACCTAAGAGCCATGAGAATAGAATTAAAGTAGCCGAAATGTGCCTGTGTTGGGTGACAAAGGCAGAGAGAGAGAGAGAGAGAGAGAGAGAGAGAGAGAGGGGCAAACCATTGTAAATGTGAGATCCCATTATGTTGTAAAGGCTGTGTAGCTGCCAGTCCGCCCCTGGAGATGTTATGTGAAGAAGAGAGGAGGACCTCCAGGGATCTATTGGGTCCATCACCCGAATGCTGGCTTGTGGGGTAGCAGATGGGATAGATGTAGGCCAAAACTAACTTTAGAGCGGGTTGCACGGTAAGACATGGTGCTGAGTAGGTCGACGGGGGCTTGGTGGTAAATAGAGGGAATGGAGGATCAATTTGCAGACTGGAATTTGTCATAAGGTGGGTTATAAGGGTGGAATAATAATGATGATTGATGATGATAATGACGACCCACGTTTAAACCATGTTGCACCTGACATTACTTTCTACTGTTTCTGACATTAATCCTCACCTTCAAATATGTATTGCAAGCTGTTGACGAGCGCCCCTTTTAAGTTATTCTTAAGAGGGAATTACCGGTAAGCAGTAGGCCTACTGTTTATTTACTGTATTTGAATGAAGATGTTTGTTGTTAGTAAAAAGTTGTAGGTTAATTTTTTATTTGACAAGATTGCAGATTGATGGTTGCCTTAACCTACGAACTTGTGAATTGAAGTTTCTGAAGTTGTTAGCGTTTGAATTGACTACCACAAGTTCGCAGTGAAAATATGTAAATGACGATTCGTTATTAGGTAACTCGTACAGTAGGTAATAAGAAAAATGACAGAGAATCAGGTTCTCGTTTATAAAATAGTTTTGTAAGCCTATTAACCTTTAAATAACGATTCCATTTTTGCACCGTCTGAATGTTTCCACCTTACAAAAGTTGATGAGCGATTTTCGATTTGTGAGCATCTGTTTACGTTTGTAGTTCCATGTTTGTGCAGGGGCATAACTTCCAACTGTTAAGAGCACATACTTTCACATCATAAGTTACCGCCATAGGTAGAAAGAAGTCCTCAGAATGAGGAATTTTTTGAGGAATCTTTCATCGACGCCAGGCGACATCGAAATTCTACACCTGGGAATTTCACCAATCTACACCGCGTCCAAGGTGTATTCTTTACTATCCGTTGATATGGTACACACCACACGGGACCACGGCTTTACTTTGGGAGCGGCGAATTGCGCTGGACTACCAGTTCTCGTCTGATCACTGAAGTTAAGCACCGCAACCTCAGCTAGTACTGACATGGGTGGCCTCTTAGGAAAACTGGGTACCACTAGTATCCAAAAATCGTCGCATTAGTGTAGTGTCTGTGCAGTTTCTGCATCAGAACTACACAGTGGACGGGGCTCTAATGATCTTGAAGCTGAAGTGAGATACACTGACTAACCACTGAGCCACGGGGAGCAACCCCTAACCCATTGTGGGCAGTAAAGGCTACCAGTGTCATCCTTTCCATCAACATAGTTTCTTCCTAGCGGTATTGTATTGAGTCCATTTGGTTGGAAACAAGTTGTTAATGGCAGTCAGTCAATAAGTATTTTTCCTTCTGTTTAATTTTAATCATTAATCGGCATTTTAGATAATGCTGATAAAACCTTTCTCTGGTCCCCCGGTATGTTAATAGCATTTGACAAGTTGGTAGAGGTTATTCTCAGTCGTCTCTGAGTAATTTCCTATTTGGTTTCCAAGAAATCAGACTGACTTTAAGCTACGCTGTGGTGCCGCACCCCTTTTTCGCCATTGTCAAACTTTTTTTTACAAACCGTTGGCATTGTAACTCAGCCCTTACTTTCAGGATAAGTTCCATAAAGCTCTAGGTCTGGTACACATTGGAGAACACAGTCATTATCAGCCAGTCAACATTCTGTGGGTAATTTGCTCTACTACGGATACCAAGGCGGCGAGCCCTTCTCTCTCTTTGTCCAGGATTGAACCTGTTGTTGTAGACTCACGAATCACAATCACTCAACTACTGAGACGCATTTTTAGCGCTCTATACAACGTTGGTGAAGTTTGATAATTTTTTTATGCAAAGGCCTTCAGGTTCGAAGTCATATAAAAGTCGTTCTTTATGATAATGTCCAATTTTAGCTTTTTTTCTGTTAATTCGGTCATAAATCTGGCGTTGTATTTACCTGTCAATATAAAACTGTAAAATGTCGACTTTCTGTCGAGATGTTTACGTGCAGAAATTTCTCATTTTATTAGACATAATTACAGACCCTCTCCTTGCAGTTGTTACTAGGTAGTCGCCGTGTTAATATTGCAGCATTCGAGGACGTAATATTCTCAGTTTAAAATAGGGAAAAACCATCATTTTAATGCGATGCGATTATGTAGCTCACGTCTTAAATACGCTATGCGATGTGTTTGGTGATCATTATTGGATCAGGGTTTGGACTTCCCTTTGGATAGTACCTAAGAGCACAGTAAAAAAGAGAGAAAGGCGCCCAATGAGATCCCGTTATGCGTTTAGCTGCCAGTCCGCCCCTGGTCATGTTATGTGAAGAAAAGAGGAGGATCTCCAGGGTTCTCTTGGGTTAATCACCGAAATGCTGCGGATGATGTTAAGATGATGTTAAGCTGCGCAACCCCAGCTAGTACTGACATGGGTGGCCGCTTGGGAAATCTGGGTACTGCTAAGACCCAAAAATCGTCGCATTAGTGTAGTGTCTGTGCAGTCTCTGCGACAGAACTATGCTGTGGACGGAGCTCTAATGACTTTTGTAGTTGAAGGGCCCTAAAACACCAACAAACAACAACTGGAATGCTGGCTTGAGGAGTAACATATGGGGTAAAGGTAGGGCAAAGCGGCTCTCTTATGGTCTGCAGAAGCGACAGTATCCACTGAGCCAGCAGACTTACCTAGCCACTTTGTTGGGCAATTAATATTCTTCGTATAATGAATTTCGTAATAAGAAGTTTAAAATCCTATGATTGCGTTATTAACATTTTTAATCTGCATATTGTGACGAATAATTAGTTGAATGTTAGATCCGGTTAAGATGTCTGTTAGTCATCTATGCTCACCTTTGTTTCACACTGTTCACGTTAGCGGCTAATTCCATTATTCAGAGGAAACCTTCTGGACCAGGAACAATAAATATAGAGGAAGAATAATGACTATTACATTGCAACATGTCGTTTCTTACGTCATCACTCCTACAACTGAAATGTACTTTTTTTCCTCTCTAATGGATTTACAAGAGGTTTAAGCATAAGACAAAAGAATTTCTGGAACTTCCTAAGGGTCTTCTGTCATTGTCCTATAATATCCGCAATTACTTTTTTTTCTGTATTCAGTACCGGACGTATGCTTCATCTAATTAGGCTGTAGTTGAATATGTAACGTTATGTGAAAGTAGCTCAGGCTGCGAGGTTCGATCGCAAGGGCTTTTCACCGACGCAAGGGAGAACACCTGAAAATGTTGCCATTGTACACGTACTTTTATCGACGATGGGGGGGGGGGGGAAGGGTTGGGTATCTATTTGTGCCATTGGGGTCGAAAAGCAACCGGTTGAAATCCTATACCTGGAAATTTTAGCGATCTGCTGTATCTTCCACCAGCATTGATCCTACAGACATGGACTTATGGAAACAAGTAGGGATACTCTAGCCCAGGGGTGGCGAATCTTTTCATTTCTGTAGCCCACATTCAGTTATCTGAGTGCAATATGTAAGGGCTAATACAGTAGCCAAACGACCGCAGGTTCCCCACCCCTGCTCTGATCACTAAGCCACCGAGTCACAATAAATTCGGTAAATATCCAGGTAGGAGCTTCCCCTGTCGCGTCGGTGGAAGAAAGTGTCCCGCAGTGCAATTATGGACGATAGCTGGCTGAGAAAAAAAGTCGCTCAACAGTTCGCCTGTGTGTTCCCAGTTTCGATTATGGGACAAAAGGATAACTGACTACTCTCAGGCGGAAAAAGGGTAAGAAATGAGTGGGATGACCCAGAAAAGACGTCTATTTTCAAATGGAATGTAAAGGATAAAGCAGCCTATGTTTTTTTTTATTTATTTAAAATAAGATTCTTATTTTATCTGTTGAGATCTTTTTGAAGATGATTAGTGATTGTATATGCTAATGTAATGCAAGAAATATTACTGTTGAATTATTTTGAATTCAGTTGCCGCTTTAAGACAATGAATTATAACGGGAAATTCATGCCTGATGTTAACAATTTATTCAATTTTAATTAGATATACTTCGCCCTCCTCCGACGAGTGGCCAAACAGGAAACGTATCTCTATATATACTGTCTGATCTGTTTTTGGATAAGTAATTACGAGAAAAATGTTACTGTAGATTCCAGATTCAGCGCAAACAGGAATCTACAGTATGTGATATTTTTCGTTTGTGGAATATTTGTTACCCATCCTACACCTGACAGCTTGTAATCAAAGGGATAAAATGCAGACCCCCTTTATTATATTTATAAATCTAGTATTCGAATTTCTCTAATTTGGCAGAAGATTTGTTTGTTACAAATAGTTTTATTGAAATTTTCTTAGAGAGAGAGAGAGAGGTGCCATCAGCACCAACCTAGAATAATGGAGACACGGAATGAGATTCACTTTCTGTGAAAAATAAATTTCCAGAATACAATATCTGATAAATAATCCACGATTTGAAATGAGGGAGGAGAGGATAAAAAAGGTTTCTTAACATGAAGTTGAGCGGACAATGAACTCTTACCATACATACAGTACTGTAGGTAGGAAAGCTATTGAGATTTCCCCATTTAATAAACAACCAAATTAGTCCAACTTATACAGTGCTCTACATTAGAAATATTTGCTCCCATCGAGAACACCACGTCGGCCAGTTATTTACAAATCACTTAATATCATTTCCTCCACTGTAAGGAATTGATGGTGAGGCATTCTGAGGGAACAAATATAGCCCCTAGTATATTCCAGTCGTGTTGTATTCATCTTAATCGATTTCTATCTTCCATTGTTATTTATCTGAAAATTAACACGGGTATTCAAAAAATAATGCTAAATAATAATCGCCACTTTCAGGTAAAATATATGACACGGTTGGCCACTTGCTGTCCACGTGCCACAAAGCTCATACCAGCAGCAGGATCACTGTCATATGTTCTTCATGGGTTTACTCGATTATTTAACGTCCTCCTTTCCACTTCTGAAATTAATTTATTGATGCTCAGGGAAAAGGGGGCGTGAGCTACTGCATTTGGAAATTTCGTCGATCGACACATACATTTTAGTTCACATGGAAAGGCATTGTTTTCGTGCCAGAATACGGAGCCACTGTTTTACTTCTCATCCGAAGGAAAGCGTACTTTGGGAGTCTCTCGAAAGAAACCATCTCATCCAGGGTTGATTGATTCTACAACAGCGGATTCTCCAATAAATAAAATACGCTAATCACTGAGCCACCGAGTCAGACGACAGTGTTAACCACATCTTCAAAGCATATGATATAGATTCAAAAATTTTTTAGGAAGGTTATGACGTACCCTTCTTACCACAAAACCTTGGAAGTTGTTGAATTAACGTTTTCCTAATCACATAACTCAAGATCGTGTCGGGCAAACATTTCGGATTATCATTTAATCGGAAAGTGGAATTTCTACACATGAGTCAAGCACTCCATCACTAAGAACTGGCAGTAGCCAGGCAGGCAGGCCTTTGCATATGCCACAATGACTTCAGGAGCATTACTGCACTTGAGAAGTAATGGAAGCGTTTTTGATTGTGAGTCGGTAAATGGAGGCTCGATACTGGCAGAACAGATGACTTCTTTAGGGTTGATGAGGTGCACCTTCTGTCGGGTGGGATCCTAAGCCATGGTTTCGTAAATTAACCCTTTCTAGATGGTTGAATATGTGTAGATGGGTAAACTTCCCATGTGTATGGGTCCGATGTATACCTGCCATGCGATCAGACACAAAGCCCTATTCCCTTTTTTTTTGGGAAGGGTGTGCGGCATCGCTTGCCCATAACTCTAGAACCATGAGCACCCAAGTCACATGACTTATTGAGTAATTCTGATATGGTAAATGAACTCTGTCTATGGTGATCTCGTTATATGTGCTTCTCGTTCCCTAAACAGGTATTTCTCTGCAGGGTGGTAGTAACCATGCAGTGTTATCCTAGATTTGGAAATGGTGACAGAAATTTGGTTGTCGTTTAGGACAGCTTTACATTGGTTTTTTTAGGTAGAATTTATAGATTAGTAGTCTAGTTTGAAAGTGGTTCCCTTTCTATCTACAGTACATATGATTTGATAAACGATAAAAGCGCGGGTGTGACTTTGGCAGAAATTCACTGCTAACTGACCTACCATAGACCTACTTGAGCAGTAAGGGCTGGTTCATGTGTGGAACTCGATTATATGCAAAGTCGCATAAAATACATTAAAAAATAATTTACAATTTTGGATAAGGAGCAAGGTGAACTGGAATTTCAACAGATCATTCTCGGTCTTGTTCGAATTGTTGTTTATCGTTTCGTGAAGTGAGTTTTTAAACATGAAATTTCTAGTAATGGGTGAACATTTGAATTACACCCCTTCCAACACCTCTTTTTCGACACTGCCGATATCATTTTTTTTCTGCGATTAATGCTCTCCCTGTCGATTAATTCCTAACTTTTAAGATAGTTTTCTTTTCTAGTTATTTTCCATGAGCGAAGCAAATAAACTAAAAGTAACTGGTGACAGTCAAGTCCGCAGTGTTTCTCTGCAAATTTAGTGACTAGAGTATTTGACGTCGTGAATCCATCTTTGCAGGGTCAAATCTGGTCGAGGCAAATCGCTTCTTTTGGAAATCCCAAGAGTGCCTGACATGCAAAATTTGTTTCTTTCGGACTGTTTAAATTTGTTACTTCGGTTTGTTAATTTGCCGACAAAAATATTATCTAATATTCATGTCCGAGACAGAAGACTTTCTTAAACTAGTCCACAATCACGGTCTTTGAAGACTATAATGTATCAACTAAAATTAGTTAAAACCATTATAATTATATAATTTTTAATCGTGGCACGTATAGAAGTCTATAAGAAAAACTATTAGTCATACAATATCGACTGCTCTAGGCCAAATTAAATTTCAAAACCTTGCATACTGTGTAAACTATTCATTAAACTTCTTTATAAATCCAAAGAAGTTAAGCTTCGCAGCTCTGTTATTAATCTCCCCTCCATTTCATTTCGCTTAGTAACTTTTTCGCAATGATTTGCTTTTCAATTCGTGGATTTAGGTTCCATGCTTGAGGAGGTTGGTGTCTTCTTTCGCGTGGGTGAGAGAAGATCCCCAGGGACTCCTTTCGTCGGACGGGATAGTGGTTCAGACAATGATTTGAATACTGCGAGATGTATGCCATGAGTAGTTATAGTCAATTCAGGTTCAGGTAATGTAGGTAAGATTAAATTTCAAACTAGCAGAAAGAATGTCGATTAGCCAGTCAACCATCAAATAATTAGAACTTGTAATCGTAAAACAATTGATAAACGCTGTAATTTTAAAATGCATTAAAGTGATTGAGTCTAGAATGCAAGTTACTGAGATGCTAATGCAACGGTACACGAGTGGAGTGGCGAGATTTTGTTTCGTTGGTGTTTAGAGCCCTTCAACTGCAGTGGTTATTAGACCACCGTCCACTGCGTAGTTCTAATGCAGAGTCTGCGCAGACACTACGCTGTTACGACGATTGTGGGAATTAACAGTACCCAGTGTTCCCAAGCGTTCACCCATGCTAGTACTACCTGAGGTTGCGTTACTTAACTTCAGTGATCAGAGCGGTGAGAGCAGATCGCTCCTTATCCGGGGTGGTGAGAGCAGATCGAATTAGGAATGAGTAGGTCCCTATATCAGAAGTAGTTTAGGGGTGGAGATATCGCGGAAAAGATAGAGAGAGAGAGTAGACTGAGGTGGTATGGGCATGTGATGAGGAGAGGGAACGATGAGCTGGTTAGGTCCATTACGGGGATGCAAGTTTTTTGGAAGCACCCGGGGCTATGAAAGACCACAGCAGACATGGGAGCAGGTTGTACGAAAGGATATGGAAGTAAAGTGCTACCCCAGAAGGATATGGAAGGAAAGTGCTATCCCAGTGGGAGATAAGTGGAGCACGTCCTGCCACAGGGAGGATAAGGGTATGATGATGATGATGATGATTAAATTAATTATTCCTGCTATACGCAACGCATTTAACTGCATTTACCAGTTAAGCACTCAATTTTTGTCGTAAAATTAAAAACACATTACGCGTCACTTGTCAAGGTTTCATTCAGTAGACTAGTTTTGAAAAAAAAAGCTAGTAGCTTTTTGGAAAATTAACAAAATCTTTCAATGAACTTAACGAGGTTGCAACGTAGAGTAAAACCATTTTGACAAGATCACGTGCTTGGCAGCAAGGTGGCACCCATCACATATCTTTAACTGCCAAATTAACAGTCCTTTATTATACAAGTTTGGGAAAGGTAGAACATTAAGGCGTCACTTTGACCAGTATAAAACATTCTCCCACGAAGTTTTATAACGTCGAAGGTCGAACTGGACGGAAAGTTAGGCCCGGGGTAAAGGTACAAAATGACCCATTAAACGGTCGTTAAAGTAAGAACAACAAGTGAGAGGCGAATTACGTTATGTTGATTTATTGATGGACCGCTGGCCCTTAGACGATGACGGTCCACTATGGAATGTCCGGTACCCTAGTAGACCAGTCCAACCTTGAGCATTTCTGAAAGAACCCCAATTTCTGGGGGGACTGACTATCCGAAGTAGAGACAGCGTTTAAGGTAATTTTATGTCCTTAAAACAGGATACACGTCTGCCTGTTTAAAGCGTTAGGTTCGAGACCCAGGAGGAAACTCAAAACGCAGTTTCGAAGTTCACCTGAGGTCTTCGTAAAAAGACCGACGTTAAAAGTAAATATTACTGCATTAGATTTAGTTGACAGCCGGCTTCGTAAAAAATACTTTCAATAGTCTGCCATTACCCTATCGCGTTCTCAGGCAAGCATGATGATGTTCATGCACGAAAATAATGAGAGGCACTATTTGTGTTTGTTTGTAGGTGTTTTAGGGCCCATCAACTACACGGTCATTAGAGCCCCATCCACAGCATAGTTCTTATGCAGAGACTGCACAGACACTACACTAATGTGACGATTTTTGGATACTAGCAGTACCCAGTTTTCCCAAGCGGCCACCCATGTCAGTATTAGCTGGGGCTGCGTCGCTTAACTTCAGTGATCAGACGAGAACTGGTGTGTCCAACGCAATTCGCCGCTCCGCACTATTTGTGGATCAATACCGTTTTAATTTTGGAGATCGTTTTGACAGAAAGTGTTTTTATGAAAACTGTATCTGAAACTGTGTTGGTAGAGACTATCTTGACCCTCCTCCCCCCAAATGTCCTTTTTATGTATCTAACTGACCAATCCCGAGGTCCTTAGCTGTGGCTGAACCCTTGTGATTAAAGAGTATGCATGACTTACTGCCAATGGACCATACAGGATACCCTAACAAAGAGTTTCAAAATTATGCAATTTCAGGACCTATTGTTATAAAAAGAAATTAAAATAATAGGGGGCAGATAAGAAGGTAACAAAACGCATGCACACTTTGGGGCCATCAATACTGGCCAGATGATTTGCAAGCATGAGTGAGTGAGGGATCTTGTCCCTACAACCTGATATACCTGTAAGCACCACTGTTAATTTTTATGGACCGTTAATTCTTAAAACCAATTGATTGCTTTTTGAGAACACTCCCTTCTTGCAATTTCAGGCTCCACTTCCGGGTGGGTACGTGATGCAGATAACCACATCAAATGTGACAAAAATTGTCCCATTTTCAATCGTATGCAATTAGGTCTGACATTGAAAGAATTTACATAAAAAATGCATTAAATGTTGTACTAATTAAATTGCATATTTACAGAGATAGTGTAGATACAGGTGAAAAAATTAATGCTCAAACGTACTAAGTTATCCGTCAAGTGATTGTGGATCAACATTTTCGACAAATTGGGCATTGTGGAATTATGATGATGCTACTGATAGGCGCTAAAACAGTGGCTCAAGCTACGCATGTTTGCCCATGGATGAGGTCGGTGACTTCTTCCTAATAAAAGAGGATTTCATCTTATGACATCCATTTGGATGCCAACAGTTTACAATGTCATCTGCACCATTTTGAGGGGCTCTAATGACCTTTGTAGTTGAAGGGCCCTAAAACACCAACAAACAACAACAACCATTTTGATTATTACTTTTTTAACATTATCTTATTGTTTTGGGCACTTAACCTAACGTCCTTTGAGGCCCCAATGACGAACAAAAGGGAAAAAAGTCAGGGTGATAAGATCATTTGCCTCCTCAATTCGGGAATTGAAATTCCGTCTGTACACCAGTCAGATGCTTAATCAATTTCTCCACTTACCGGTCTCTCTTATGTTCTCCATCTCCTACACCTGGGAATTTTACAAATCTCTCCACATACGAGTATATCCCGTTTATAAGTGTGTCAGAACGTTTGGTAACGTTACCTTTTGGTGGATACCCTGCATAACTAAATCAGTTTATGAAGGTTAAGTTTATGAAGGTAAATGGGGTAATGACCACATGTTTTTTTTCTCATAAACACATTATCATTATTGCAAACTTTTTTCCGTCCATGGCAGGGTCGGGTACCCATTTGTGTCGTGTTGAAGAATGTTTTTATGCAGCTGGCTGCCGACTTAACGCTGCAAATCCTTGCTTATTTTACAGTTCTACACATTTCACCCTGAAAGGGTTGTTTTACATGCAGTCTTACGCAGTGCATGAGACCATGATCTGCTTCCTACTTGATGGAATGTGCACTTGGGGCTCCCGTCTCGCTCGCAAGGAGCTTTTCTTCTTGTTTTTTTTTGTTTGTTTCGTTGGTGTTTAAGGCCCTTCAACTACAAGGGCTATTAGAGCCCCGCCCATTGCATAGTACTAATACAGAGTCTGCACAGACACTACTCTTGTACGACGGTTTTGGATATTAGCAGTACCCAGGGTTCCGAAGCGGCCATCCACGCAAGTATTAGCTGGGGTTGCGTTGCTTAACTTTAGCGTTTTCTTCTCATGGGATATGATTATTACGTCTTGCGTTTTCCCTGTTGAAAATTGTCTTTGCTGGTTAGCTGCGACTAAACCCTTTGTAGAAAAGGCGGGGTGTAGTTTCTGGTGAATTCATACCCTTATAAATAATAACCGGGCTAAAAATGCACACTAATCGTTCGAATGAAAAATTAATTGAAGTAGTCTTTCCAGCCGCCATGTCTTTAAGGCGTACGTCTAGTGATTGGTTTGTCTGTCAGGTTTCTCGGTAATTAATAGTTATTTCCAAGAACATTTATGAAAGAGGTGTCTCATCATCATAACATCGATCAAGGCATTTTTAAAGACAGTTTTCGCGGAATTTGAGAAAATCATTTTCTTAAGGTGTGAAATTCCTTTGTAATCAATACTGTGATATCATACTTTGGAAGTTATTCTTTTGTTTTTGACTCAAGGAGATATAATCAGCTGTCACAGGCTTAATTACATCATTAATTATTTCAAAATTTTTGAATGAGTGTCAACTCCTTGTGTAGCTGATGGATACATGGCTTTTATTTCATTGTAGTGCTGTGAAGTCCTTATTTTGAACGACGTATGAAATTTATACGCTTATCTCGAACAGTCTTGAAAAGCAAGTCACTAGAAATCAAGAAAGGGTCAAGGAATTCTAGCAGGGTAAAATTAGAAATCCTTTTGAAGCCTTCAAGAAAGTTGTCCAAAGTTTTGGGTCTTTTCTAAAGCGTTAAAGTTACTACAGGATGTTATTAAGAAATTTCGAAAAAATGTACTTTCGAAATAGCAAAAGTAGTGCTACACGTGTACGAGTTAAATTCGCACCGGCATGACGTGCAATCAGACTTGAGGTCAACTCCCCGGTGCTGAGGCATGACTCTGCTCCCACCCCTGTTCTTCTTTCTTAAAGGTATCTTGAAGGACTTAAGACCCAATGGGGAAACGCGCTATTAAATTAAATCATTCTTTTAATTTAATTTGTTAAATACTTGTTTTCATGATTAGCTTAAAAGCCGCTATTCTCCCAGAAGCTTCTAATTTTAGCACACACCCCAGTAGAGGTGTTTGTTCTTAACAAGTCTCGAAATATAATATTTTATAGTTGAAGCCACTGTCATAATTACAGAAAAACCCTTCTGCTCCTTTAAATATTATGAAATCTTTTTTCTCTCCCTTCTCAAATTAAATCTGTTATTTGCATATTCAGGCCTTGCCATACTTGACGAATGTCGCACGTATTTTTAGAGACAGCCTTGGAGATCCAAATGCACTCTCCGGTCCTCCTCCCTTTTTCCACCTATAATTGAAATATCATAACGAACATCACGTTTTTCAAAGAGGAAAAAGAAGGATTTTGACAAGGCCAGACGAATGGCGACGAGCAACTTCAGTCCCAAAATACAATATATGATGGTTCCTCATATACTCTCATACTTGACATACTTGTAGTGGAGGTCCTTACTGCAAACCTTTATGGACCATGGGTTGAATGGATAGACTGATTCCCTGAAAAAGGGTTCCCAAACGCCGAAATCGCTCCTTGTATACGGCAGAGCCCCACTGGATTGGAACACACTAGAGGTCGGCCTATTGGACGGTGCTTAACGTGGATGACACTTCGTCCGGGGCCACGGCTTTACGTGCCATCCAACGGAAGGATTATTTAAGACTTCACTCCCGCCGCAGAATCCGTCGCCCCCTCTACGGGGATGTCATCCTTCAATCAATATGGGAGCGGCGAGTTGCGTTGGACACACCAGTTCTCGTCTGATCACTGAAGTTAAGCAACGCAAGCCCAGTTAGTACTGACATGGGTGGTCGCTCGGGAAAGCTGGGTACTGCTAATACCCAATAATCGTCGCATTAGTGTAGTATCTGTGCAGTATATGCATTAGAACTATACAGTGGACGGGTCTCTAATGACCTTGTAGTTGACGGGACCTTAAACTCCA